>BHFT01034629.1:14540-46373 GCA_004320025.1 Laticauda laticaudata | reverse complement strand
TGACCTCAAAGGATGGGACATACGCAACCTCATATGGGTTTTCCAAGATCCAGACCCAATAACAACACAAGGATGTGCCATACTTCATCATTGGTTTGATGGACACCTTCTGATTTCCAGAACCTACCTCATGAAGCCTGCACTTTTAAAAGATACCTCAACCCGTGAAGAGGAAAGTCTTCAACTACAGGCTGTCCAGGGCAAAGAAGGGTGGTGGAGAACGCCTTTGGCATCCTGGCCAACAGGTTCCAGCATACTTTCTCACCACCATGCAGCATGAGCCACAGACTGTGAGGCAGCATCGTGGAAGCTTGCTTCAATCCTGCACAATTCTCATGCGCACCCCGCTACCCAGTGTTGCAGAACAACTGGTCGACCGGTCAAACAAGGCAATTGGGGACGTGGAGCCTTGGTGAATGGAAGGCAAGGACGAAAACCTGATAAGACACTGTTGATGTTACAAGGCCCCAAACAGAGCTTCACGTTTGCAAGGAAGAAGCAGCGCCAACCTACTGAGGACACTGGTTGCAAACTTCCCCAGCTGGAGCAGTGGGAAGTGGCCAAGACAGATGATAGCGATGATTATGGATGCTTCTTGAGACTGTCGCAAAACACTTGATGATATGTGCTGCCATGTTATGTTGAGTGGTCTACAATGAATAGGGCCATTAATAAAGAGGCTTTGTTTATTTTAACAATGTGTTATCAATGAATAAATTGTTATTGATAATAAAGGTCCATATGTGTGGCAAGCTGGATGTAGTGGATCAATAACAGTCCCACTAGCTTGGCACTGGAGGTTGATCTATCCCACGACTATCCTTATCTATCCACAAGCATGCAAGGCTAACCATTTTTTCAACAGTTTTCACCAACCACTTTATTAAGGTAAAAAAAATGAACCAAGTGTCTTTAAGGCAAAGATAACCTTTATTAAACTTTTCTGTACTTTTATGACTTTTATTAAAAAAGCAAAATGAACCAAGTTAAAGTGTCTTAACAAAATTAAACTTTAACAAGTTTAAAACAACTCAGACTCTGAGACTATTCTCAGTCACTCTGGTCATGCCCATGGTCTCAGCTGTAAGCAGGCAGGGACTGTGGCTTTGAGTGCTGGTCTGAGGGGCGCCATTGGGTGCTTGGCCCCGAGGGTACAACGGGATGGTGTGTTCAGGGAACTGTTCCGAGAGCTTGGCTCAGTCCCCATGAGGTTGAGAGGGCCCCTCATCAAGGACTTGAGATGGTCAGGCCCAATTACTGATGCAGATGTCTGTTGATGGGCTTGTCTGTGGGTGGAGGAAGGAGGAGTGTAGCTGAGCTGTCTGGTTCTGCCAAGCTGGGGTGAGGGAACTGGCGTCTGTGGTGTGCCAATGAAACCTGGGCCGACTGGGGAAAAGTCTATGTTTTTGCTGTTGGGAAGTCCTGGTATTCATAGCCTTGCGTAGGTGAGGGCTGTTGAAACTGTGGAAAGGCTGTGACATCGCCTGGTGGAGAGCCAGACCTGGACTGGGGTAGAGCAGCTTCAAGCTGGGCCTGAGGGTTTGTGCAGAAGTGCTGTTGATCTTCTGCTTCATCACCTGCGTACTGCGGCCTCGGGCAGGTCCATTGAGGTCTGGCTCATGTAGGTGATGAAGGGTTTTGCGGTTGGAGGATGGTATGTCGAAGTGGACCAGCTAAGAAGAGAAGTTCTATTGCTTGGTTCTTTCATTTGTGTTCCCTGATCTCCAACAGCGCACACTGTTGGTGCTGGCCCTCCAGTTCTGCCTCTCTGCCTGCATCCTCTGGAGCTGGGGGTGGGTTGGCCTCTGGTGGCTGCTGCTGCCTTCCTCCATTTGTGGCCAGCAGGGGCGTCACCCCGCACTGGGATCCTCCAAGTCTGCTTGGCATTGGGGATGCAGCTGTCGGGGCGGGGTCTCTGCCGTGCGGGCCCTTTGAAACACCTGCCTGGACAGGGCTCGCTGGCTCCTGGCGTGGAAAAAGCCTGGCGATCTGTGGGCTGTCTGAGGAGGAGGGTGTCAAAGGGGCTCTCCCTCGGTGCGATCTCACCCTCCAGGGAAATGCACTTGGGCCATGACGCACATCTCCCGGTCAGATGAGCTTTGACAGTGGCCTGCCTGGATTTCTTGAGGTATACCTTGCCATACCAGGTGTGCATTGTGCTTTTCCACCACCCCAGGAGTAGTTCTGCAGTGTACCCCAGGTTCCTCTCTGCCTTGTCTCTCCAACCTTGCCTGCTTCTTCTTGGTGTCGCGGATAGTAGTCTGTGGCCCTTTCTCCATAGTACTCTTCTCCCTCAGCCATTCCAGCACCTCATCCTCATGCCTCCTTGGAAACAGTGTTTACTGTTTCCTCTCCTCCTTCTCCTTCCCTTGCCTCTTCCTCCCTCTGGCAGGGCTTTCAGCAGGGCCTTCAGGGCTTGAGCAGCAGGGCCTTCAAGCAGCAGGGCTTTTTGGAGGGCCTTGGGCTTGGTCCACCACAGCAGCCAGGAGCAGCAGAGGGTCAGAGTCAGTTGCCGGGGGTTGGGTGTGGTTCTTGTCCTTCTTGCCAGGGCTGGGCACGAGTCGGCCACCGCGCTTCCTCTTCTTGCCTGGACTGACGAAACCATGGTGTTCCTGCTAGATGTATTGTTGGCAGCACGTCTTTCCCCTGTATGCTGACTGCATCGTGCTTCATCCTTTTATATCTATGAGCTGACGCAATTCATTTACTCCCCGCATGCAGGCAGTGAACGCTTTGCATCCGAATATACATCCGTGCGGCATCCCACTTTGTTTCCATAGGCATCCGTTGATGCATCCACTTCATCCGCTATGGCATGTCCACCCCTTTCCGCTATGCGTCCGCTTTCGCAATCTTCCCCCGGAAAGCCCTTCGGAACGGTGTCATTCGCTTCCATCCTTCTTTCATCCTCTAGGCTTTCCGATGAACATCCGCTTAACAATCCCGCTTACATACTACCCACCGTCCGTTCTTTTCTGTTCTGTTTATGCAATTTCGCCAAATTTTTTGGAGCGGATTGACAACGGTGGAGCCACCCCCGAAATTTTGCTCATCCGCTGTGTCCTTTATGCATACGTTTTGTGTCCGTCGGCCAGTGGGACCTAGCGTTTACAAAGCGTTGGTTTTATATATGCTAGTTTTTTCCCTCAGAACCCCTGTATCCTGTATATACTCATGGATAAGCTCATCTACATCTAAGCAGATCCTTGAATTTTTTAACCAAAATGATAATGAAGAATGCACTATCTGCAGATAAGCCAATTGTGAAANTACATCTAAGCAGATCCTTGAATTTTTTAACCAAAATGATAATGAAGAATGCACTATCTGCAGATAAGCCAATTGTGAAAATTAATTTTTTTTTTTTGAGGTATGGCTTATTTGGTGGTGTCACATTTTTCATGATATTTTGGTTAAAATAGGAGGGTCATCTTGTCCACAGATGGACATATGTAGGTATATATTGCATGCATGTACTTTACAGTACTGCTATTTAATAAACATGTTATAGAATGTGCAATGGGGCTGTGAGAATGATCTTGGGAGATGAGGAAGACCTTCAGCTTCGACAATAGTCAGACAAGAGATATCTCAGCCTGTGAAAGGAAATAGGAGCATGAGAAATGTTTCAAAAGAGACCCATCCCCTCAGTTCTCTGAAAAGTAAGGCAGTAGAGAAGTGCTTTCAGATTTGCAAGACTTTGTTTTTGTAACCCCACAATAAAAGTAGTATTGGTACTCTTGGTTTTGGTCCAGATTAACTTGGAGCACTGACAGAATGGCTTTATTGATGAAAAAAATGGTTCTTTTTTTAATATCTAGTACTAGATATTAAGCCAGTAATTGACAGTCTGGCTATTCTCATCAAAGTCAGTTCAAAATATCAAAATGAAGACAAAGTAATGAAAATTTTGGAAGATGAGCGAATAGAATAGAATAGAATAGAATAGAATAGAACAGAACAGAACAGAATAGAATTCTTTATTGGCCAAGTGTGATTGGACAGACAAGGAATTTGTTTTGGTGCATATGCTCTCAGTGTACATAAAGGAAAATATACATTCATCAAGAATCATAAGGTATCCAAAATCATCCAAAACTTTAATGTTAGATTCTGGAGGTTTTTTTTTTTTAAGTGATACTTGGTATGTGAAAGCTGATGCTAATCTCAGCAATAAGATATAACATTGGTTTCTAAATCACAATAGCTAGATTCATAGAACTTGCTAACCAAAAGACAAACTGTTATGCTTAATCTATGAAATAAATCTATGAAGCTAAAAATACATTTTCAAACTTTAAAAAAAAATTCACAGCCACTGAATCTCAGCATGCTGATCTGCAAATGTATATTTCATTTGACATGCTTGGGAAGGAAGGTAGAGTAAGTGTTACAATATTTTTGACTAGATTTAAATTAAACATCAGAGGAGAAGATACTAATGGGAAATAAGAGATGTAGTGACTGATTTGGCCATTGGGAATTTCTTGGTCAGTTTTAATTAGTTTGGTGATCAAACTTTGGTTTGGACATCTGTTCTAAAGATGTGGCAGTAAAACTTTGTGTATAAGAAAACATCATAGAATAATAGTCATGCATGCAGATAGAAACTGGTAATATTTATATCCTCTATATGTCTCAACTTCCACTAGCAATAGCGTGTAGACTTATATACCACTCCATTGTGCTTTACAGTACTCTCTGATGTCATCATACTGTTCCCCAACTATCTGGGTCCTCATTTTACCAGCCTTGGAAATATGGAAGGCTGAGTCAACCTTGAACCCATCAGTATCGAACTCCAGACTGCGGGCAGTGTTCGCCTGTACTACTGCATTCTAGCCACTGTGCCACTACAATAAAAGCTGCAGTTTTGTGATGATTTAATTGTCCCTTGCCTTTAGATTAACACTACATGAATGGGGAACTAGTAAGCCAAGTATAGGTCTTACAAAGGCCCTTAAATTTATCGGGCAGGGATAAGAACATCTTTATTTCTTAAAAGGTGAATTACGGTCCTCATGAGAACCATTATAGTGAGTGTGTAAATAATGGTAGCAACGTACAAGTGGTCCTTGGGGTATGGCCATTTGTGTAACAACCATTCAAACTTGGTGATTGCACCGAACAAAGGGTATTTATAACTGGTCCTTGGAGTTCCAGCCATTACAGTGTGTTCCCTGGTCATATGATTTCTGATGTTCCCTGCTGGGTTCCTCCCAGGAAAGTCAATGGAGAGGTTGGCATTCATGGTCATGTGTGATCCCCACTTAATGATGGCAACTGGGACTATTGGAATTGTTGCTAAGTGACATGGTCATGTGATGTTGCATTTTACATCTATGTCAATTAGCAGTGGCAATTCCCATCTCAATTACTGCTGTAAGGAAAGGATAACATTTGCTGTGGAGTTCACAAAGAATTTACAATTTTGAATTACATGTATTTGTTGTTTTCCATGTTGAAAATTCATGGAATTTAGTTTTAATAAGCAATTGCTCTCTAAGAAATATAATTACTTCTGGAATTCTACAAGAGAATAACAGATAATGTTTCTACTCTGAAAGGATTCTCTTTTTACTTGTTAGTGGAGGCTTTGTGTACTGAGAATCAAAGTGCTTTCGACCCTTAAATCTTTCTAAATCTGTTTCAGACATCAAAAATTCAGAAGATTATTTGATTGATAAAACACAGGAATTATGTACTCAAGGCCAGATAGCCAGTCTATTAAAAAGCTAAGAATGCATTTGTAAAGTTTTAACTAGTACGAATATATGCAAGATTAGAATTTTATCTCTTTCTGAAGCTCAGGAAATGGATGGGAAAAGTAGTGGTCTGTCCTTATCTGCTTATGTTTTCTGAAACTACCATTTTCCTTATGAGCAGTTTACAATAAACTCTTCACATTATTTAATAATAACCAGTGATACCAATTTGACCTTAGTTATATACTTAGCTGATTTTGATGATAGATTTATAACATTAATTTTGATGTTAGATTTATAACAATGAGATGTTAGATTTATATGTTAACATGTATTTGCAAAGTTGAAGATAATCGTTGGAGTTTTTGTGAAATTGTGGGTTACCGCTGTGCGGAATTGCAGATTTGAGAACCTATAACCATTCTTGACTTATAATGCAATATATCAATTTGTGCCATATCCAGAATTTTGTTTTTCTTATTTACAGAATTATATCTTAATCAGATCTTTCAATTTTATTAGTGATCTGATGCATTGCTTACTTTTCATAGTTTTGTCAGTGATTAGTACTACATTGACCAAGTGTGTTCAATTCAGAGTTCAATCAGAATAATTATCTGTATCTTATTTCTTGTGTTTACATGGTCTGTATTTTTTACTCATATTCTTTTCATTTCCTTCAAAATATTAAATACAATTCATTTAAAAATTATGAAGCCTGTACACATGAAGCTGGAAACATTTTGGTTTTAAAGTTGCTTTAGAAGTTACTGCTGCTGGGATTATAAGCTACATGAGCATTTGAATAAAAACATTGTATTTTATTTTCCCTACAGAAATCTTTATAATCCATTTCTTATGACCTTCTGGAATGGCAGTTACCCATTGAAAGGTTTGTGCTGGAAGATTCCTGAGGCATTTATACTTCACAGATAGCAATGGAGTATGAGAGAAGGTAAAATATTATTTCAATTACTTTACAGCCTAAGAAAAAAATATGTTGTGTCTTTTTTTCTTAAGAATTGCTAGGGTTAGATAAGTAATGTTGTTAAGCAAAGACGTTTTGAAAAGAAATTTTAGGATCTGTTCTGTTGAAACTTCATACAACCAAAACGATGCCTCTATATGTGGACATGACCAAATATAATATATAGAAATCATATTGACTATATTGTTGCTAATAATGAGGAACTCAAATATAGCATCAAAGGCATGATCAGGTGCTGACTGTGGAACAAACCATGAACTATTTCAAAGTTAAGTTAAAGAAAAAGAAAGCCAGTCAGTTTCCAGGACATGCTCTTGATTATATACCAACAATTTTCAAGAAACGCATCATTTTGAAATCTTGAACTTCATTGATAGAGAATCAGGGAAATTATGGAATGAACTTAAACAAGTAATTAAGGATAAATGTGAAAAGAGGTTGTCGAAAAAGAAGAAAGAAAATGGTGTTAGAATAAATCATGGAAATTCAAGAAGCCAAGAAAGACAAAAAAAGACGGAAAGAAACTTAACAATGAGTTTCAAAGAGCTGTTAGAAGAGACGAGAAGCAGTATATTACAATAATATTTAAAAAGACATTGAAGTTGAAAAGAAACTTCCCAGAAAAAAGGAATGTCTTTTAAAAAGAAAGTTCCAACCTCAAATTAGTATCCAAAAGGATGCTACAGATGGTAACCAATTCAAAGGAAGTTGGAAGTATTTTAAAATACTATGTAGTAGAGATGTCAACATCTAAGATATCTTAGAAGATATTCGTTATTTATGACAACTTCTGGTACTAGAAGATGAAGTTATATCAGCACTCCAGTCATTACTAAATTGGAAAGCTGCAAGAACTGATGGAATACCCACTAAAAATGGTAAGCAAAAAAATAACCCAATCCTAATCAAGTTATGCCAACAAATCTGAAGAATGACACAGGAGCAAACCAATTAAAAGAGGTTAATCTATGTTCCAATACCAAAAAAAGTGGTTTTTTGGTGATAATTTTTTTTTATTTTTATATTTTAAAAACATCTCTTTTGGTGAACAATGTAGTTCCAGGTTTTTACATTTCAATGCAAACATGACACTAGTTACATGTTTATCTTTCGTATTCAATTTCATATATCATTACTTTTCCCATTTTCTTATCAATTTTCTCAAATATTCTCACATTCATCACATTTATTTTCTCCATTTTCAATTCATATCTTAGCTTATTTCATTTTTCTTTAAGTATTCTCATGTCTTATTTTGTAATATCTAAAAATTTTATTTTGTTTCTATATTCATTATACTTTTATCTGTCACATTTGCAATTTTATCACACTTTTATTTCATTATTCAGCAAGTTTCATCTTAAATATAATAGTTCAAAAATTATCCCCTTAAATTATCAATTCGAGTGTGCCACCCCTTTGTCTTATTACATCCCTCAATTTACTCCCCTTTAATTCATAGTAAAAATTGACCATAATGTAAGCACTTCTTAATTATCACATTCTAGGTTAATAACTATAATCTCCTAACTACTACATATCACATATTCATATATATATTTTAAGTCAAATTCCACATGGTATTCTTTCCCTCGATTACATTCTAAGTCATTTATTCTTTCAAATGTATTAATCTGTTCAATTAATTATAGAAACTGATATTAATCTTTCTATTACAATCCTCATAATGCATTTTAACTTTATTCTTCATTTTATTAAGTATGATTAGTATTCTTATCATAACTTCCCATTTTCACATTTATTCCAGTTATATCTATATATGATTTAACGGTAATCCTTAAAAATCAAATAAAGAAGAAATATCAGTTCCAGTTCTTTTCAATTTTAAAATCTATATTCTTATATATCACAACACATTCCCTTGCAGAATCCTTTTTCCTATTGTTTATCTACCCATTATCTCTTGTTCTCCAATTTATTTTCATTTTTGTTTGCTTTCTACATCCCCTTATTTTCTGGTCCTTTCTCTTATTCCCGTTTTTTCTTTTATTTTTTCCCTCATTTTCTTACTCCAGTTTTTATCTCCCTCCCTCTCTTGAGCTTTCTTCTGTAATTCCCTTTTCTGCTGCTTCCTTTTTCTTTGTCTGACTTTCCAAACAATTCCCCCTTTAGTTCTTCCCTCAAACTTCCAAATTTTAATTTTCATTCTTTTTTCCCCTTGTTTTAATATTTGTTGTTCCATTTGTTCATTAAGGCTGGTTTCTTCTTTGTACAACTCCTCTCCTTCTGGTTCTCCTTGAACTTTTTTGTTCTTCAGTGTTGTCATTTCTAATTTTTGTAATGCAATACTCCACATTTCCATTCTTTCATGTATCATTTCCTTTATGCTTCTTAATTCCAATTTTATTTCTATACAAAATTCTGCCATTTTTGTGCACTTCTTTTAATTTTAATTTTTCCTTTTCTTTAATGTTTAAGTCCAATCCAATTATCCAGTAGTTTATTTCAACCACTGTCTTTGATATTTATTTCCAACAATCAATGTCCATAAATCTTTATTTCCAGGTTCCTTCTGTTAATTTCTCTTTCAATTTTTTCCAAAGTCACCAAATAATCCCAGGGTAATTTCTTCACACTTCTTTTTTATCTCTATAATATTCTGTTTTTTCACTTTTCAGGGTTTCTGTGTTATTATTACAAAGTTCCTCTCATTTTATATCAAGTTTCAGTTTAAAAAAGGATCAAGCATTTTTCAAAAAGTCACTGAAATTTTTCCTGTACCATTAGATGGCACTCTCTGTTATGTCCAAGTTCCACCCTTTCTTTTCACTTTCTTTCTTTCTTTCTCTTTTTAGACTTTTAAATTCCAATTATTCAATAATACCAATTATTAGCTATTTTTAACACATTCAATTTCAGCATTTAGTTATACCTGTTTAGTGCCAAAATATATATACCGTATATACTCGCATATAAACCGACTTTAGAAAGCTTTTTTTTTCCCCAAATTTGGGGGTCGGCTTATACGTGCATAAATCTGATTTATCGGTGGCCATGCCTCGATTTGCGCCGGAGCAGCGACTTAGCGTGGCGGCTTCCCACGATGAGAATCTTGGCTCTCGCACTCCCTGTCAGCTGGCCCTTAGCAGCCCTCACGTCAAGTAAAACGCACGTGAAGTTGGGCAGCGACTTAGCGTGGCGGCTTCCCGTGATGAGAGTTTTGGCTCTCGCACGCCCTGTCAGCTGGCCCTTAGCAGCCCTCACCTCAAGTAAAACGCGTCTGAAAATCGGCCATTTTTCTCCCTGGATGTACGATGAGCCGCAACTTTTGCCCTGTTGCCTTTTCTCTCTGGGCTTCACTTCTGCTGTTCAGGGAAGTCGCACCCAAAGCCCTGTCCTCCCAGAATCTTTCTGACGGTGAGCCTTGACGGTGAGATCAGGGGTTGAACACCATGGTATTTGGGGGTCGGCTTATATGCGAGTTTTTGCAAAATTCCTCATTTTGGAGCAGTTTTTTAAGGGTCGGCTTATATGCGAGATTGGCTTATATGCGAGTATATACGATATTTATCCAGTTTAATTTCCAAGTCTTTTATAGTCAATTTTTTTTCTTCTAACTTCCTCTTTCAATTTAGTTCTTTTCAAAGTTCTAAGCCACTTCTACCTGCTTTCAGTTTTCTTCTCTCTCTCTCTGGTTGCCGCTTTTATGATCTTTCCTAACAATTTGTTTATTTCTTAATTCCGGGGTACCTTATTGTCCATAAATTGTGGCTGGTTCATACTTTGCTCACGACTTCTCTTCTATAGCACATTCTTATTTTCCCGGACTGCCTCCTGTCTTCATGGTGGCCATTTTTGACCACCGCTACAGCTCGTGTTCAGAGGGGGGTTTCCTTGGTGAGGAGGGTTCCTTGTGGTTCCCCTCAACCCTCCAATCCCCCTTTCTTCACCACCCCTCCAGGGTGGTTCCAGTCTCAATTGGGACCCTCCAATGAGGGAGCATGGAGCAAAACCACGCACGATTGTGGATTTTGCTTCAACACGACAGGAAGACAACTGGAAATCCCCTCAAAATTTTTTAATGGTGTATGCAAACTATTGTACAATATCATTCATTTCACATGCTGGCAAAATAATGCTTAAAGTCATCCAACACAGATTAGAGCCCTACATGGAAAAGGATATGACCTAGAGAAGACCAAGGAACACAAGACATTATTGCTGATGCATTCTGAACAACTGAAAAGCCAAAGAATATCAAGAAGATGTCAGTATGCGCTTCATCAATTATAGAAAAGCCTTTAATTGTGTCAATTTGTGCAATATGCTCAGAAAAATGGGAATCTCAGGACATCTCATTGCCCTCACAAGAAACTTAGATACAGGTCAGGAAGCCACAGTCCAGGCATGACATGGTGAAACAAACCTGAATTAATGACAAAAGGTAGAACAACCAGCCGTAGAATTGGCAATGAAGCTATGGAAATGGTGGATAGCTTCTGTTTTTTAGGATCAAATATTGACAGTAAAGGAATAAGCAGTCAAGAGATATGCATTAGATTAGTACTTGGAAGAGCAGCCATGATGTGTCATTCAAATGCCATGATGTGTCTACCTACAAAAGTCAGAATTGTGCAAACCATGATATTTCCTATGGCACTCTGTGGGACTGAAAGTTGGAGGTTAAAGAAGCAAAATAGAAAGAGTATTGGTATTGGGAGACCCAAAAGAACAGATTAGACATAGATTGTCACAGACAAAATCGGCCTATATGATTTTAGGTATTGAAAGCAACTTGATGTCATATAATTTATTAAAACTAAATGAATAACAAAATTAAGGCTTTTCTCTCTTTAGTCATCATTAGCTTCAACATCATTATTAGTAGAATAGGAAGAATGTATAATCGGTAATGATGAACATGAACCTTTGTGAGCTGGCCTTATAAATATAGTGAAATCTTTCTGGGGCAAAGCAACAATATAATATGAGAGTTGTGTATGACTAACAATGTAATCTACTGTATTTGTCCACTGTTCTTAATGTAGTAAAGAAAAGATTTAGCCCAAGAAAGGCATTTAATGCACTCTGCCAGAGAAAGCAGCTATAAAAAAGGGCTTGGCAGTACTAGGAAGCCTAGTGTGCTGAGCTTTGCTTGCGTTTCTTATCACTAGAACAGCAAAAAGAAATGAAAAGCCATAACTTGCAGTGTCATCATTCATATAACCTTCTAAACTACAGAACTATAAGAAATAGTAATGGGTCATCTTTTAAAAGACTGAGTTAGCCTAAATCGGTGGTTGCCAATCAATGGGACCGCGAGTAAATTTTGGTGGTCCACAGAGAAATGTCACCCCCAAAGCAATTTATTCAGGCTACGCGGGAACACAAGGCTGCGCTGCCCACATGACCCGCGAGAACACAAGGCTTGTGTTGCTTGCATTGCGAACAACAATGAGGGGGAAAAGTAGTGAAGGGGGGAACTTGCCTCACTCACCGCACAAGCCTGGCCTGGCCACCGGGGCTGCTTATTTCCACTTCTTTCTTCTGCTTTTGGCTGCACACAAGGAAAGCAGCAAAAGTCTTTCTTTCTCTCCCCCAAACTCAGCCAGAAATGAGTCTTTGAGACCCTGCAAGGCATCCTGCTCCAAGAGACTCAAGTGTCACAAAGACTGCTGCTTTTGCTGCTTTCCTTGCATGAAGCCAAACGTGTCTTCCCTCTCTCTCTCTCTCTTTCTCTCTCTCCCTCCCTCCCTCCCTCCCTCCCTCTCCCTCCCCCCCAAGAAAGGAGCTGGAGATGGTATCCTGTGATCCAAAATAAAGAATGATCGGTCGGAAGGAAAATGAGGGGGGGATTTTTCCTGCAGACTTTTGGGGGTATTTTCCCAGAGTCTCTGGTCTGCGGGATTTAAAATTACGAGTTTGGTGGTCCCTGAGGTCCAAAAGGTTGGCGACCCCTGGCCTAAATTGATGCCTTTCAATTGATGACTAGGGCTATTTATTTCAATCATACCTATTATAAGGGATTATCAGTATCATTACTGAAGTACAGTGAATGCTCCGATTTCCATTGATTTCTTCATGAAGGTTCAGAACAATTCACTACAGCAGCAAAGCTTGCTGGCTAGGGAATGAAACATATCACAATATGTTGACTTGACAGTCAACAAACTTTAATAGGTGAAAAACAGCTACTGTAAATTAAGAATTTTAGTCTGAACATTGTACTGAAGAGGATTTCACAAAGATTGTGTCCATCTACCTTGAATGATAGTTGCATTTAACAACCCTATTCATTGTACTCTAGCATGCAAGTAATTTAAGTTGCAGCCAGAGCAGTACTCTCTTGCTGATTTTAATTCATAATGAGGAAGTTATAGCCATTTAAATAATGTCAGTCTACAACACTCATCTTCAATCCATCTCCCATGTTGCCTGGGATAACTTCAATACTGTTCTGAAGCCACAAGCTCTCAGCCCATGTTGTTTTCATGAACGCAGATTTGTTGTATGCTGCCCAGAATGACTTGATTGTGAGATGGGCAGCTATATGGATAAATATAAGTATATAACACACTTCTTATGAACCAGAGTAACCAGTGTAAGGAAAATAATACTCGTTGGAAGCCCTGACTTCTTGTTGTTTTTTTCTGTTTCAATCATGGTGCTAAGAAGCTGTAACAGAAAGTTTAAGTAGGGCATGTGCTCCCCTCCTAGTAGTGTACTTTACAATTCTTTTTTTAAACATTTCTTCTTTTTGTACATTGTAGAGGTGGCCGTGGGGATCGGACAGGTCGATATGGTGCTGTTGAACAGGTTCAGGATGAAAACTCAGAAGGCCGGAATCAGAGGGACCATGATTACAGAGATATGGATTATCGATCCTACTTGAGAGATTTCAACAGCCAGGAACCCGCAAATGATTATGATGATTCCTCTGAAGAACACAGTGTGGAGGTAAGCTGAGGGTAAAATTTCCTTCCAGTAAATCTTGTCTCCTATTCATTTAACCTTCATGCAGTTTTCTCAGCAATAGTAGAGTAATGGTTTTTCTGAGCAATTAAATAACTTGGAGACTTTGAATAACTGCTGCCTCGTGGGTAAGGATTCCTTTGGCTCATGCTTCAGAATGTCTTTCATCCTTTAGAATCCTTAAGGAAATTCCATGCCATTCAAAGTGGAGCTGATTGTGTGGAGGTCAAATTTAGTTACTATTTGTTGCTTCAATTTTTATGTCACCCGTCTCTCCTGGAGGCAGCTTATAATAATTAAAAATTAAGAAAAATCTTCAAACAAATAGCAACCTTAAATTACTTTTAAATTGACATAGATGGTAAGAAAGAAAACAAAAGCATGTGGTGGGAATCTTACCTAGTTTGATAACCACCTCCAGAATAATCTGATCCCATTGGAGCCCTTAGGCCAGTTGGCAGAGTCAGACCTTCAAGCCCTTTGGGATGATCAAAAGGGTGCTGATCTCATCTTGGAGGGGGTCACAATGTTCCAAGGGGCAGGAACCATGGCAGAAAAGGCTCTTCTCTGGGACTTCCAATCCAGGAAAGGGTATAACTGGCACACAACACGAAGTTGTGCAAAGGCTCTCCGAGCCATGACTATCACTTGCTCTTCAAGCAAGAGTCATGAATCCAGGAGAACCTCCAGATTGCGCACTAGATCTGTCTGAGGTAGTACTAGCCTTCCAGAAATAAAAATAGTAAAAGTCCCGGATCCTGAAGGTCTGTACACCCAAAGCCATTTGGTCTCATCAGGGTTCATCCAAACCTGTTATTCCCTATCCAGATCCCTATAGTCTCCAGGCACAGCAGCATTTGTATCACTGAGTATCATTAGCATATTGATTGTACCTCATCCCATGGTGGTGGATGATCTCACCCAATGGCTTAATGTAGATGTTAAAAAGTAGTGAAATACTGAACCCTGCCACCCGCCACAAAGGCAGCCATGGACTGGACTTCTCATTCCCTATCAACACCAATCGGGGCCTGCGTTGGAGAAAGGAGACAAACCAGTGCAAGACTATGCCTCCCAGCCCCAAGCCCTGCAACCAGCCCCAAAGGATATCATGGTTAATGGTATCAAAGGCCTTTGAGAGGTCAAGAAGAGCAAGGACGGATATACTAACCCCGTACCATTCTCATCAAAGATCAGCAGCCATAGTAACAATAGTGTTTAGGCTTATATGCCCCCCACAACTCTTATACAGCACTCTCTGGATAGTTTACAGTATAAGCATTATTTGCATATTGTCCCCAATAATCTGGGTCTCTTTTTTACTGACTTCAGAAGGATGGAAGACTAAGTCAGTCCTGAGCCCCGTCAAGATTAAACTCCAGGTAGTGGGACAGAATTTGCCTGCAATACTACACTTTAATCACTGTGCCACCAGTACTATTTCTGTCCCCAAAACACCCTGAATACTCTGAAGCTGCCAAGCAATAACCTTTTCTGCCATTTTCTCTAGAAAGGGAAGGTGGGAGATTGGATGAAAATTGTCCAGGCAGTTGGGATCAAGAGATTTTTTTTTTTTATGAGACTGTGAACAAGAGCCCCCTCAAAAAATCCTGGAAATGTCCCCTACCGCAATGAAGAATTTATCACTACCTGAACCCACTTGTCACCAAACAGGAGGAATAGGAATATAATTGACAGGTGGTTGCATTGACAGCATCAAGGACCCTGTC
This sequence comes from Laticauda laticaudata, assembly GCA_004320025.1. Lineage (NCBI taxonomy): Eukaryota > Metazoa > Chordata > Lepidosauria > Squamata > Elapidae > Laticauda > Laticauda laticaudata. The sequence continues at coordinate 31,017 of BHFT01034629.1, read as the reverse complement.
TGCTTCCTCAGGTAGCACAGGATCGGATAAGACTTTTTCCCAGGGATCTCTAATAGACCTGTATCTTACATGTGTTCCAGCTGGGAGCGAATCCAAATGACTTTGTTTGCCAGTTGTTCAACAGATTCCTCTGCATAGCTCTGGAGAGGATCACTTGAGTCCTCTTGCCCCAGGAGAGACCGGTGATCCCAAACAGGGCTGCCAGGTAACAGTCTGCAGATGCAACAAGAGTGGAGAAACAATGGTATTTTGCCTTTCTTAGACCTTAGTAGCAAATATAAGTGATGTCTGGTTGGATTCATCCCTTGTTTTCCTCCTGCGGGCTATATAAGGAAATCATGTAGAACTATGTGCAAAATAATTTAGATGCTGAAACTGGCTTTGTAGACAAGTGTTTGTTCATAAAACATGGTGTCTATTTGGCAGAACACTTGAGGGCAGCATAGTTGTCTTGCTAGACCTTTGCCTGCAAACCTGAGGGCTTCTTTGTCTAGGTCAGTTTTGGCCTTCCACCCTGCTAAGGTGTTGTCTTCTGTGCTGTTATTTCTTAGGATTCTTATGAGGCCTCCTCCGGATCAGAGACACAACACAGAAAACGAGATAGCCCAAATGAGCATTTGGGATTTCCTGGTGATGGCGATTACCGGGACCAAGACTACCGGACTGAACAAGAAGAAGAAGAACAGAAGGCTAGCAGTATCATTATGCTGAGGATGTTACCTCAATCTGCCACTGAGAGTGATGTAAGTTGGTTGCTTAGACTAAAAGGCATTTGGGGATCTTTGATTCAGGAATAGAGAATGTATAGCCCTCCTCCCTCCAAATGTTACTGAACTCCATTGGCATGGTGGTTGGGATTGCTGGCAATTGCAATTGAACATCATCTTGTAGGAACAGCCCATACAAGAATTCGTTAATGTTCACAACTTCTTTCAGTGTCAATGGAGATTCTCAATCATCCAGATCATGGCTGTCTGAAAGGTGCTTTGTCAAGAGGCAACTGGACTCTTTTCAGTGATTGTTATATTAAAGCCTCTTGTACTGGCATTATTAATAGGTTTTTTGCATCCGTAGATCCGGGCTCAGCTGCAGGCACACGGATTCCAGCCCCGTGAGGTGCGACTGATGCGAAATAAAGCCTCAGGTGAGCTTCTGTTCACAGTTTTTTCTACTCCTTTCTTTTGATATGCTTGTAATGGTTCAACTAGCATTTGACACACTGCAAACTAGAATGTGGTATGCTATGTGTGTGTGCTTGTGGAGCAGTTTTGCCCTGTGGCATTATTCAATTGTAGCTTCTGCTGTAGCGTATTTAGGATCTGCCAATCAGTGATAAGGATAAGTCAGTCTTCCAGATGTTAGCAGTTGATTCAGAGGTAGTCCTTTAAGTGCTATTGTCTGTTATCAAAATCCTATAAATGTGGGCCTCAGTGGTTCTTCTGTGAGATTGGCCTGAAAAAGTAGCAGAAGATGTGGCCTGTCATTTCCAAGTTTCACTGTATTCTGCATAAGTGTGACTCTTTGGAGGTTTAGTGGTTCAATGTTGCTTTTTGTATTAAGATGAATTCTTACTTGTTCTCTGTCTTTCTTACTTGGCCTCTTTCACAAATACATGGCAAAGGATGAAGACAACCTTTTGGTTATGTACTGCACTTTCTATTTGACCATATTTTATCAGATACGTCGGTGTGCTTTTTTAGATCTTTGCAGCCTGAATTAGACTCCATTTTAAGATTGATACCAATGAAACTTACACCTGGGCGTGTGTCTGGCTCTTCACCCCACCAGGTTAACTATAATTTTCCAGGCACTTGTGATTCACCAAGGATTTAAGAAAACTCCTGGCTTTTTTCTGCCTTTTTTGTGATGGGATAGGCGATTGTCAAGCCCTTGTGTGAATACAGCACTTGATTAGTGAACTTGCTCAGTTTAATAGACCATAAATAGTGCCAGCCTGCATTAAGGAAGACAGGTTGCCAACAAGTTGGATGGGTATGGTATATGCTCCAAAACAAAACAATGTAGGACTGTTCTGAAAATAAAGTAAGTTGTTTAATCAAACAGGTAAGTATATTTCTTCTTGCCAAGGTTATTCCCTACCTATCATACACACACTTGCAGGCCCGAGATAGGGCTGTTTACCTTTCTTTTCTCTCCCCCCCCTTCCTTTATTTTAAAACAAGGTTTATGTTTTTGATGTTAGTCCACCATATCTGCCCTTGTTGTTCAAGGCCTGAAGTGGACTGGCAGATACTGCAAGTTGGAGGGTACAGAAAAGCACCCTGCTTCTATGGGCAACCAGAGGCTAAGAGAAGACAATTACAGTGCAAAATGAATTTTACATTTCAACAAAGACTGGAATTGCAGACTTTAAGAAAGAGCTCCCCAAAATGTAGTCTCTTGAACATTCCCATTTAGTGGACTGGTCTTACCTATGTCAGTTTGGTTTCCCTTTAAACATTTTATTTTAATTCCAGTGCTACTAAGGAAAAAAGTGGGAATCTGTGCCTTTTTGGTATTTTAATAAACTTCTCTCGGTCTAGGCACTTGAATTTGTTACATTTATGTAAGCAACATTTATCATTCTTTATTGCAATAGAAACGGACTATTGTTGTTTCTGTTGGACAGATGGACCAATAAGATTGAAAGAGTGATTGATGGAGTCATCAGATGAATTTTAAACTGGAATTTAAATCCAATTCTTTCAGAATCAAGTTCAGCAGACTACAGTATTTTATCTTGGTCCTCTCCTGTTATGTGGGGTTATTTTAATCTTTGCTAAACAGCAAAGTCAGTAGTACAAATGCCATACGTAGCCTCCTGCGTAGATTCTTTTAATCAGCTATTTCTTAAAATATGAAAAAAGATAATTGACTCTATTAGTTTTAGAAATAGATCTCTTCAAAATTCCCCCTCTTGTCCTTTATCCTTTCGGAAATACAGGGTAGATAAACATTGACCTGGAAGTTGGGACACCACCATTCTTTTCTCAGTTCTAGGAAAAATAAACAACTAGAAGGTTTGAGTAGCAGTGAATAGCATCTGTCCATCAAAAATACCTTACTGGAATGATCATAAGAGATGCTGGTGACCAGCATTTGAGTCTGCACCACTCCATTTTGCAACTTAGGGTGGCTTTTCTGTGCCTTCCTACTCTACTTTGTTTTCTCCCCTGTGCCCTGCCCTTGCCCCATTTGGTACAGCAACAGGGGTGCGTGATGTTGGCTGGATCTGTTGACTAACACACTGCGTCTGTATCTGAATGCTGTCCTCCAGGTCAGAGCCGGGGCTTCGCCTTCGTCGAGTTTAATCACTTGCAGGACGCTACACGATGGATGGAAGCCAATCAGGTTGCTTTGCTGCACTTGAAACCCACAAGTACTGCTACTGTTAATGACCAATCTCAACACCTGGTTCATGTGACAAATCCTAGATGCCTTCCCCCTTAGGGAATCACTGAACTGGGATTAGGAAGAGCAGCTAGTACTGAAAGTCAGCTATCTTGCCTTGTTTACAATTCCAGGAATCAAACAGAGTACTGGGAATTGGGTGTTTGACTTCTGGGGTCTACTCATGATCTGAAAAAAAGAGGGGTGGGTTCAAGAAAATAGGGCTTCAAAGTGACATTAAAAAATTCAGGCAGCAAGTCAGAACTGGATTTAATTTCCATCATGGGGATGATAGCGGAATCCAACAAGTTGAGCAGGGGAATTTAGATGCTGGTCCACATTAAGGGGATTGTGGGAGCTCCTATCAGTAAGAAATAGGGGCTTGGGAAATCATGAGTCCTGTGTTCTTCCTGCTCTGAAAATATGCATGCTTAGTGTGACTCTGGCAGTTTATAGCTGTAGATATTGAAGCTGGCCACCTGTCAGTGGGTGTCTTTTTCTCCATAATCTGCCAGAGATTATTATGACAGGAGTGCAAGTCTAAAATCGAAACTTCCCTAGGAAGATTTTTTTTCTCTCCTTTATCACAACAGCTGTTTCTTGACAGCCTCTCTGTTTAAGACCCCATGTTCTCTTTAGCACCATAGGTTTACAGTAGAAATGATGTGACATGCCAAGTTTTTAAGACCAAACTGTATCTGTTCTGACTAGTTTAAAACTGTACTCTTATTTCCAAGTGACTATAATCTGGATGAAAATGCAATCTTAGCCCCGACTGGGTTTCCCGGGTTTATGCAGCTATGGCAGTTATCTTTGCCATTTCCTTTTCTTCCTGTTTTCTTGTGTTGACAATAAAGTTGGGCCACATGTGCGCATCCCCAGTGGGAGCTGACATGTGTAGCCGCAAGCATGGCTGAGATGATACATGTTGCTCTGGATGTTGGGGGGATGTGGAAAAATTGGGTTGAGAGACATATGATGAGGGTTTCCTTTTAAGCATAGATTGTACAACTGTGTGTGAAACTGGCAGTGTTTCTCTCTGAAGGTTGGCAGTGGGCAAGAGATAGTCAAGGTTCTTGCATGTACCAGAAAGAGGTTCTAGTTAACTAGGCCTTGACTTAGCAGATTTTAGGACTTGGTTTTGGAAAGTGGTTTGGCTTAGTGTTCTGGTCCTCATGGATTATATGCCCATAAAATTGTTTGATGTCTTCACCAAATGTTGAGACCTTGCAGTTGAGTAGAATAGTAATTTTGATAGGCCTTTTAGGGAATATATGGTTAGAGTAGACAGTTAAATTGGGGTGTTGTGTATGGTAGAACAGAATAGAAGTCTAGGGATGTGTGCATAATTAAAAATCTTATTTAATCTCTCCCAAAAGTTTTCATTTTAAGGGAGATTGAGCATTTCTCTAAGCATGCCCTTAAATACTTGACACTACTGTAGCAGAGATTTGTATTGAATGAGGGAGTGGGTAGGGAAATACGCCCATTGTGGGGGCACAGTGGCACTGGGTTGGGAGAAGAGAAAAAAAGAGAAATGGTGGGGCAGAAGGTCAACAAAGGTTATTCTAGTTGTCTAGAGATATTGTATAGTGGTATCTCACAGCACGGCTGCATTTCTCTTGTCTGTTTCTTCTTTTCTTCATCTTTCTCTCTTTCTCTCTCCAATACTCTCCCTCCATCACAACAACCGGACGTCCCGGTGCCTTGGGTAGAAACAGGTGTCGGCCAGATTAGGTGTGCACTAGCCAAATAGTCAAGTTCCAAAACTCTCTCAGCCTATGCTCCCTTCCCTCCCTCACCCTCATCCATTCAGCTGAAGGGTTTGAACCTCTCCTTCTTTCTGCTGCGGCAGTGATGGGCACCTTCTCTCTCCCTCCACTTCAGAGTCTCATTGGGGTGTTTCTCTCCCTGCAGCATTCACTATCCATCCTTGGTCAGAAAGTCTCCATGCACTACAGTGACCCTAAACCCAAGATCAATGAGGATTGGCTCTGCAGCAAGGTATCTGCTTTTTTCAGTCAGGTTGTAGAAGTATTTCATGATGTGGTACTCAGAGCTGTGGGTCTGGACTGCAGTGTGAAGGATGTTGCCCTGCTGGGGAAACAAGATTAGTGGGTTCAGTTGTGGCCTCGTGTACTTAGAACAATGGCTGTGACTTTTTCTAGTTGCAAGGAGTTAATGTTGAATATTAATCAAAGGCAGGAGCAAAACCTCCCTGTTTCCATGATGAAGACTCAATATAGGTTCAGCCTTCTTGCTTATCTTGAATAGTTTTGCTTCTAAAATAAATATGTAAGTGTTATTTTCCTTAATACTTTCTAAAATGAGGATTGCAAATGTTTTTGTCAAAGATTGCAACAAGAAAATAAAAGATACAGAGAAGTTTAGGAAGCTTGGCTTTATGAGCAAAGACTGAGGCATAAAAGTAGGACAAAGGGATTATTTTCTAAGTTTTTGTTGAATATTTTTCAATGCTTTTTCATCACAACCATTAGGACAAGAATTTAAATTTATGCATTAAGGGATAGTAGTAGTTGTACAGTGGCTTTCATTCCCAAAGATCCTATTTCAATAGAATATCTACTGATAACAAAGAACACATGCAGAAAACGTTTGTTTGCAAGTATAAAATAATACATAATCATGAAAAAAACTGAACTCTGAGCTACAGTACATTTTGGACACCAAAAGCAGGTTGTGTATTTTCCAACTTTAATTATTTGAAATCACAGCAGTGGTGGGATTCAAATTTTTTTACTACAGGTTCTGTGGACATGACAGGGGAAGGATATTGTAAAATCTCCAGTCAGAGGTAGTATTTGCTGGTTCTCCAAACTACTCAAAATTTCCACTACTGGTTCTCCAGAACTGGTCAGAACCTGCTGAATACCACCTCTGAACCAGAGATACCAAATCCTTGGATAATGAGAGCCACTTGTGATTTTGCAGTAAGGAATATATCCTGATAGGGAAACACTTTTATAAAAGTGTTTAAACACTTTGATAAAGACTGCTCCATGGAAGACATTTATTTGAAAAGATTGTCTTTTTTTTCTATTCTCAATAGTGTGGAGTTCAGAATTTCAAGCGCAGAGAGAAATGTTTCAAATGTGGCATTCCCAGATCTGGTAAGATTAATAACTTAGTTCTTTTAGCTCTGTTTGTGCCTGGAGAACCTACTCTTAATTCCCCCCTCTCCCCCAATTCATCACTCTCCACTTTGCAACAGAAGCTGAGCAGAAGCTACCCCCTGGCGGTCGCTTAGATCAACTAGTGGCGTTATCAGGGCGTGAACTCAGCCAAGGTCTTCTGCCTCTCCCGCAGCCATACCAAGTGTCAGCAGCTCTGTCCACTCAGCCTACGACCCCCATGTCTGAACCATGTGCAGAGAATGCTAATGACAGTGAGTATAAAATTTGATATACAACAGCAGTAAAGTCATTCAATTTTCACGGTGTTCCCCCATGAAACTGTTAATTGTTGTAGATGAGAGGGTTGAGGTTTATTAATTAGGTTTCTTCACTTGATTTATTAATTTAAAAACATCAAGCTTCTGAGGAAGATTCCATAACATTTTACATACAGTAGTTGAATGTGTATATTCAAGCTCAGAAGTCGGTTGGCAGGCCCAGCTTGGCTGTAAAATAGAAATCGGCTGGTTTAATTAGTATAGCTTTTAAATGTAATGCCTAGCTCTAGAAATTGAGCGCAGATTGGTAAGTTTGATTGGCAAATAGAGGAAAATGTGCTAATGTGTAGAGTTTTATAGAAAGTTTTGAAATCTTATATTGAAGAAAGCCCTTGCAAAAGTAGATTCTGCTGTTGGGATGAATTATGTCAACTGTTTTTGAAAGTAATCTGATATGTAATATTGGTTTGAAATGGATAATGGAGAATTTATAATGCGGAAACAGGAAATGTAGAAAAACAGAAACATAAAGACACAGTAAAACAAAGATAATTTATGAAAATTATGGAGAAATGTGTGATTGCAATGAGCTCAATACACACATACACACACACACTCACTCTATAGCTATTGGTCAGCTATTTTATTATTGTTACCTTGTTCCATTCTCCTGTTGAGAAAAAATATACCACAGCCTTTTATTTGATAAGAGATATTTTTTTCCCTTTCAGGAGAAGAAGAAAATAGTTGCAATAGCAGTAAGAAAAATGAGAAGGGATTCCCTCCCCCCCCCCAAAAAAAAACAATGCTCTGAGAATAGAGTAGAATTGGAATGGAATAGAATAGAATAGAATAGAATAGAATAGAATAGAATAGAATTCCATATTGGCCAAGTGTGATTGGACACACAAGGAATTTGTCTTGGTGCAAATGCTCTCAGTGTACATAAAAGAAAAGATACATTCGTCAAGAATCATAAGGTACAATACTTAACAATAGTCATAGGGTACAATAAGCAATCAAGTCATACTTGGAAATAGTCAATATAAATCATAAGGATACAAGCAACAAAGTTACAGTCATACAGTCACAAGTGGGAGGGGATGGGTGATAAGGAGTGGTGAGAAGATTAATAGTAATAGTAGTGCAGACTTTGTAAATAGTTGGACAGTGTAGAGGGAATTATTTGTTTAGCAGAGTGATGGCATTTGAGAAAAAACTGTCCTTGTGTCTAGTTGTTCTGGTGTGCAGTGCTCTATAGCATCATTTTGAGGATAAAAGTTGAAACGGTTTATGTCTGGGATGTGAGGGGTATGTAGATATTTTCACAGCCCTCTTTTTGACTTGTGCAGTATACAGGTCCTCGATTGAAGTGTGCTAACAATGTCATTTAAGCTGTTTAATTCAAATTTGGTTTGGCTTCCTATTATATTTAACAGAAAACAATGATAATTAGATTCCCTTTATGGATGTGAGGGCCAGAGTCCTGGAAATTGGCAGTATATAAATGCTATTTATTATCATCAATAAAAGAGGAAGCCAAAATTTTATTGGCTTTTTACTAACAGTACTTTATTAGCTGTGCAGAGTTTTAAAGTCCTTCAGGTGAAAATTCCTCATAAGTTTACAGTTACAACTACCATACTGTTTCTTATTCTGCCAGCCATTATCTTGCGAAACCTGAATCCACACAGCACTATGGACTCCATTTTAAGTTCCTTGGCACCATATGCAGTTCTTTCCTCATCGAATGTCCGTGTCATTAAAGACAAGCAGACACAGCTCAATCGTGGTTTTGCTTTCATTCAGCTCTCTACTATTGTGGTGAGTGCAACAATAGCATATGTGGCAATTCTGTTTTGTGCTAGAGGTTGAGATCATGAGAATGATGGGCTTTAGGAAGATAATATAATAGCTTAGAAAACAGAACTTAATTGAACCTTTAGTCTGAGGAAAGCCAAGGGAAAGCTATATAAAATATCTTTTGGGCTCAAGGCATTATTTCCCTCCTTTCTACTAACTACAGCTAGAGACTTGAGGGGAAGAAAATAGAAAAGGGCAGAAAAGTAGTATAGACTATATTATTTCAGTGTCTGGTTTTGCAGTTTTTGGGAAAGTAATCATACTAATACTTATTTTAAATAAAACAACCTTGGTGCTACCTTAGAGCACAATCCAAAATCTTTTCTGTATTGAGTCCATGCACTATAGAATTATCTATAGTACAAAATGAAGAATAGAGGTGAGCATTAATAAAATATTGCTCACCTCTGAGTGTACCCTCAAGGACACTTAAAGAAATTGCGAAGACTAAATGGCAGTAGGATTCATTTTTCTTTTGGCAGATGGAAAACAGTGCTGCAAAATAGGTTGGATTCAGACAGTCTATTTGGGATCAAAGATAACCCAGTGATCCTTTGTAGTTGAGAGGAAAGTTGAATTTGTGTACTGCTGATTCACCCCTACAGCACACTTAACATCATATTAAGCAAACAGTATGTTTGTTGTTCTGAGGGTTTTCATTTCTTGTCCTTTTGTCTCTCAGGAAGCAGCTCAGTTGCTGCAGATACTTCAGGCCCTGCATCCACCACTCAACATAGATGGCAAGACAATAAATGTGGAATTCGCAAAAGGTTCCAAACGGTTAGTAAGAAATCATTTGCCTAGAACTGAGTCTTCTGTTTGTGTGGAAACGTTTGAGTCATTGAGCTTGGGTGGGTACAAGTTGAATACAATAAAATTTAAAAATTCTTTATCCCTTTCAGGGACCTAAGTTCATCAGATGGAAACCGCATTAGTGCTGCTTCGGTAGCCAGCACTGCTATTGCAGCTGCGCAGTGGGCTATCTCACAGGTAACTGATTGAGGAAACAAGAAAGAAGGAAAGAGGAAAGAAGGTTGAACAGGTTTTGGACACAGAGGAGAAATGGGGGACTTTTTCTCATTTCTCCTCAAACGTATTCTGGAGAATATTCTGACTTGTTAGAGCACCTCTGGGCAAGAGGGGAACCATGTAGATGTATCTCATACAGCACAGAAATGTTTTTCTTCTCATGCAGCAATATACAGTGAACTGTTGCTAAGTTTCTCTGAAAATGGAATCTACTCCGAAAATCAGCCCTCATCTAATTTTTAAGCATGTGTCTAATATCCCTACCCCAAAAATAAGCCCTAGTGAAGGGATTGGGCATGGCCAGCAGAGGAGGTGGTGAGCATGTGCAGGCCAAGGGTCTCAGAAAGCCGAGAGTCAGTGGAGCAGCTGGCTGGCCGCAGGAGGCTCATTTTTGTTTCTCTCGTCTTGCCTGTGGCCTGCACGGCAAATTGGGATCGCCTGCCTTCTGCTCTGCATCTCTGCCTCTGTCTGCTCAGTGCCGCCGTGCAAAGATGAGCCTCCCACGGCTGGCCACCCGCTCCAGCCCACTGACTCGGCTTTCCTATGGCCTGCGCAGTGCATCCAGATCACCTGCCTCCCCCTGCGCCTCTGCCTGTCTACTGCTTGGATAGGGAATTAACGCACCTGCGCAGCCCAGAGTGCAATGACCAAGGGACTGGCAGATTGCATCAGTTGCTGGATACGTAATTATGTATATAATTTAATATTACAAAGCACAGTGCTTTAAAATAATTATCTTTAAAAAAAAAAAGAAAACATCTATGTCTAACTGTTTGAATCTCTTTTTTATTACTGTGTGGGGAAACGTGTAATTACTACCCTGCTTTAGTAACAGATTTCCTCTTATATTTGGTCTTCCAAATAGGCATCGCAGGGCCGAGAGTCCTCGTGGGCTACCCAGGATGAGCAGTCTGCTGATTATGGTTATTACCAGCATGATGAATCTTATAGTGCTCAAGAAACCACAGCATACTCGCAGGGGGGATACCTGAAAGGATCCCAGTCTCAGTCTGGCTCTTCTGGGACAGCAGCTGTTGGGAAGGCAGACAAGATCCAGGGGGAAGGATCAATAACAGGTAAGCTCCTCTGCCTCCTATTCCTTTCTAACCTATTGTAGGATGTTTTTGTACCTCCTGACTAACTGGCGACTTTGCCTCTCTGACTCTTCTGTTGCAAAATAGCTGAGGGATCACAGGAACCTGGTGTGCCAGGTATTGATCCAATGCCTGTCCTACCAACTTTCCCTCGTACCACCCAGAATGCAGCTATATCAGCCACGTACCAGGCCAGCAGAAGCTCTGAAGGGGCAAGCCCAGCCCAAGGAAACGCTGCTGTTGCTCAGGTATAATTGGAGTGATTTAAGTGCATGTACTAAAAGATTTCATAACCGATGCACCTAACTGATCTACTCTCTCCCCTATTCTCAGTCATACACCATAGTTTCACCAGCTGTATTGAAGCCAGATGTACCTAATGCTGCCCAGTCCTCCAGTGCAACTCCCGGCATGTCCACCAGCACTTCCAGTTTGCCAGCTGGCTCTGCTGGACAGGAACCTTACACACAATACCGTGAGTGGTGGAGGGAAGAGGGATTGGTATATATTCAGATCTTCTAGGGAACAGGAATCCCATTAGGAGGGGAGAGCAGAATAGATTGCCAACTCTCCTAGGCTACGTGACTGCTTTTGCTCATTGCTTTCTCTCTTTCTGACCACTAGCTGTCCCAGATGTCTCCACGTATCAGTATGATGAAAGTTCTGGCTACTATTACGACCCTCTTACTGGGCTCTACTACGACCCTAATTCCCAGGTGAGTTTGTCTGTCTTTGGACAGACTTTGTTACTTTCTGCATATGGCAAAGAGATGAGAACAACGAGCTGAAAGTTTGACTCGTCTTGTAGTGCTAACAATAGCTCTCAAATTGCCCAATGTCCTACAGTACCCAAAGATGAGCTGTGTCAATGTTTCTTCCCAGTATTACTACAATGCTCAGATGCAGCAGTATCTGTACTGGGAAAGTGAGAGATGCACTTACATCCCAGCCTCAGACCAGGCGGCTGACAGCCACAAGGATGGTAGCGGTTCAGGGGGTGGCAGCAGCAAAGAGGGAAAAGAAAAAAAGGAGAAGCATAAGACAAAAACAGCCCAGCAGGTGAGCATCACCCTTTTTTCTCATGCTGTTTCTCTTCATCTGCCTTTGAATTCTAGGTGTTTCACATCTGAAGACCTTTCAGAGCAGAGGTGTCAAACTCAAGGATTCAGTCTGCGGGGTGCTCTGGAAACAGCAAAGGACTGGCCCATGGTGCCTCTGCCAGTGAAAACAGAGCTTGGGAGGGCCATGTGCAGCCCTCCCGAGCTCCGTTTTTGCCAGCAGAGGATTACAGGAAACAATCCCAGTCAAAAATGGAGCTCAGTACCCTATTTTTGCTGGCAGAGCACTTGAGCCACTGCGAGTGCCTCCAACATGAGTGACATTGAGCTGGCCATGCCCCCCGGGTCCACTGAAGTTAAACACAACCCTGATGACACCCATTTTAGAGTTTTCCAGCAAGCTGGTGTAGTTCTAATTCTGTCTTCTAATTTTTTTTTTTTCAAGGCAGGAAAATATATTCCATAATGACTGGAAATAGTAGTAAGGCATCCCCTAATGGGAAAAAAGGCAGTTCTCTCTGGAGCCCTTTTGATAGCAATTTATTTTTCTCTTTCAATCTTGTTAACATTCTTTCTCTTTTGAAGTTAATGTATCTTTATAATATGAAATGAGAGCTCATTTGTCTTTGTTTTTTTTTCTCTTTTTCCCCTATATACTTTTCCTTCCTTTTCATGGACTGTCCTCCAGATTGCAAAGGATATGGAACGCTGGGCCCGCAGCCTCAATAAACAGAAGGAAAATTTCAAAAACAGCTTTCAGCCAGTCTCCTCCATACGAGAGGATGAAAGGCGGGAATCAGCCACAGCTGACGCAGGCTATGCTATCCTTGAGAAGAAGGTACAATTTGTGGGGAATGCACCATTAAACCAGGAATATTGTAACAAAACAATTTGATATAGGTAGTCCTTGACTTTCAACCACAGTTGAACCCCAGATTTTTATGGCTCAGTGAAACAATTGTTAAGTGAATGTTGCCCCATTTTATGACCTTTCTTGCCACAATTGTTAAGTGAATAACTGCAGTTATTGTTACATATATGGTTGTTAAGTAAATCTGGCTCCCCTATTGCTTGTCAGAAGACCATAAAAAATTATCACATGACTTAGGGACACTTCAAATGTTAAACATGAGTTAGTTGCCAAGCATCTGAATTCATGGGTTGCTAAGTGTGAAAAACAGTCATAAGTCACTTTTTTCAATGCCATTGTAATTACAAATGGTCAATAAATGAACTGTTGTAAGTCAAGGACTGCCTGTAGCTAATAAAGATATGCATGAAGATTCATCAGCATTTGTTAACTAATAAAGAACTATGTTGGATGTTTTTTCAGCATTAAAGTAAATATATTGTACAATTGCTCTTGCAATGTGGTATTTTGTCCGCTTTTTAATAATAAAATCATGCAGAAAAAGAGGGGGAATTGTTATATTTGAGTTAATGTTCATTATTATGCAACATTCTGAATGACCTTGTGTAGACTGAGAGACTGCTGAGTAGAAAAAATATATTTTCATTAGGAAAAATGATTAAATACTTCCCTGCTTTCTTTTGTTTGTTCTTAGGGAGCACTGGCTGAGAGGCAGCATAGTAGCATGGACTTGTCCAAGTTTACGGGCGATGATCGGCTGGTAAGCTTTTCCTCTCGTCTTTCTCTAAAATTTAAACTTTCTGGGTTTCACTCTGAATGACCTGAAGAATGGGTAAAGATGTAGAGATTATGCAAATCTGGCTGATGATTATTACATTGAGGTATAAAATACAGAGATACCAATGTTTATGTATCACGGGAAATCTTGAACACAAGAACTCTTCAGTGTCAAAAGCTATTTCTGAGATAATCCAGAACAAGTGGGGATTATGGGAATTAACTCGCCCAGGAACACTACATTGAAAAACCAGATTATGGTAATAGTTCTGATCCTGGCATATAATTCTCCCTGCTTTCAGAGTCCGCCCCGAGGCTTAGTGGCTGCATACAGTGGTGAAAGTGACAGTGAAGAGGAGCAAGAGAAGGCAGCTGATCGGGAAGAGAAATTAACTGATTGGCACAAACTGGCTTGCCTGCTTTGTCGCAGACAGTTTCCCAGCAAGGAGGCTCTTATTCGTCACCAGCAGCTCTCAGGCTTACATAAGGTATGCAGCTGACAAGAGCCTGTCGTTTTCAGTACATGTAGCCCTTGACTTACGACCACAATTGAGCCCAGGATTTATATTGCTAACTGAGAAATTTGTTAAAAGAAAGTTTTGCCCCACTTTACGGCTTTTCTTGTCATGTTTGTTAAGTGAATCCCAGCAGTTCTTAAATTAGTAACAAGGTTGTTAAATGAATCTGGCTTCTCCACTGACTTTGCTTGTCAGAAGGTCACAAAAGGGGGGCCACAAGACCTGGGACACTGCAACTGTCATAAATCACATGACCATGGGGGTGCTACAATGGTCATAAAAGTGTGAAAAATGGTCATAATAGCTATAGTACTTAAGACTTTTATACCGTTTCACAGTGCTTTTACAGCCCTCTGTATAAGCCATTTACAGACTCCGCATATTGCATATACGGTCACTAAATGAACTGTTGTAAATCAAGGACTACCTGTACAATTGACAATAGCAGCTAACTGGACTACTTGAATTAGAGGCCATGGGAGAATTTTGTGATGATTCTAGTACTTCATAGGCAGAGCTTTAATAGTTTGAGCATGCAAAATCCAGTAAAATGCCACTGTTCCTAGCCCATAAATTGTTAGAAAACAACTTTTTTATTGTCAACATGCTGAACAAGTTATTGTTTTGAATTAGTATTATTTATCATCTAAGACCAATCATAAAAGCAAACTACAACAAATGCAAAAAATATATAACAATTACATTAAAAACCTGAAACAGTTAATATTGTGAAAGAGATTATGTGAAGGAGACACCAAGTGGTTTATAAGAATCATGGCTATCAGTAAGAATATTGCAATTTTCATAAAGGTTTTTGAGAATTGATCAAATAGGAAAATATAATATTTTATTGTAAGAGCAAGTGAAATTACTGACAATGGGAAATAGTTTTGATTCCCGTTAGTTGTATAATAGGAATTTTGATAACATGGTGTAGATTCAACTTTTATTGTACTTTATTGTACTGTATTGTATAGTACAGGCAACTACTGCTTTCATATAGAAGGGTTAGTTAGCAATAGCACTTAAGAATGTTTCACAGCCCCCTCTAAGCAGTTTACAGAGTCAGTCTATTGCCTCCAACAATCTGAGTCCTCATTTTACCCACCTCGGAAGGCTGAGTCAACCTTGAACCTGGTGGAATTTGAACTGCCAAATTGCAGGCAGCTGGCAGTCAGCAGAAGTAGCCTGCACTATTGCACTCTAACCACTGCGCAACCATGGCTCATGTTAGCCAGTTGCCAGATAGGTAGTATCTCAGTGGCGTAGTTAGAGTGCTGTACTGCAAGCTAGTCTGCTCAGCCAGCTGCCTGCAGTTTGTCAGATCGAATCTCACCAGGCTCAAGGTTGATTCAGCCTTTCATCTTTCCAAGGTGGGTAAAATGAGGACCCAGATTGTTGGGGGCAATAGGCTGACTTTGTAAACTGCTTAGAGAGGGCTGTAAAGCACTATAAAATGGTATATAAGTCTAAGTGCTATTGCTATCTCAGTTTGTGCCAAAGTCTCCAATGAAGAATGTAAAAGATACTAAAATGTAGATCTGAGGAAGGGACCAATTATGTTGTCGGAAAGATAGGAAATACTGCTTTGGATTTAAATATCTAAATCCTCTGCTTCAGTTTTATCCTGGCCAAGAGCAGAAAAAGCCAGCAAGGAAAGCCAAATCGTTGTTATTCTGCCTCCTTAAGATAAAGCCTAGCTAGCAAGACAGATTTTAAGAACATGGTAAGAGACCAATGCACAGAAAAGACACACTAATTTGCTGAAGTTGTTCCAAAATTACAGTATAATTCCTTGTAGTCTTTAGTATTACTTCATTGGAGGAAAGTTTCCCAAATGGGAAATATTAAATATTACTTTTCATTAGAAATTTGGTGAAGAGAAACTAGGTTTAAATGAAATTTGGTATCAAGCTTAGTTCAGATTGCTGTTGAATGAAAATCTGGAGACAAATAATTGAAGGCTTGTCCTGTTGAATCTGAAACTGCATATGAGATTTGTGTAGGAAATGATGGAAGGTCTATGCATGCTCTATTGGAAGTGAGATTTGTAGGACTGCCAGAAAGCATTCTTTGTTGAGTTTGGATCCTTTAGTAAGGTTTCGATGCAATCTGAAAATGTTTGTTATAGTTTCACTTACATGTTTTTTTATACCTATGTATTTTGTTACTAATTTTAAGACTTCTGCTTAGTGCCTTTGGTGCTTCAGGAATAAAATATTAAGTCAAAATATAAACATAATACTGCTAATACAGAAATGATTGCATTGCATGTCTTAGGAGCAAACATGGCTCTCTAGAGTGTGTTTTGATTTTGACTCTACCTCCACCCCTCCATACTTTCTCTCCCCTGCAGCAAAATTTGGAGATTCACCGAAGGGCACATTTGTCAGAGCAAGAGCTTGAGGCCCTTGAAAAGAATGACATGGAGGTACAATAGATGGGAAGATAATGGGGGGGGGGGG
>BHFT01034629.1:0-14526 GCA_004320025.1 Laticauda laticaudata | reverse complement strand
GGGGGGGGGGGGACTACAAGGGAATCTGTTATATAGGAAGCATCTCATCAGCTAACACTTATCCCTTCATCACTATTTTCAGATGAAGTATCGAGATCGTGCAGCTGAGCGAAGGGAAAAATACGGTGTTCCTGAGCCACCAGAACCCAAGAAAAGAAAATATTCAGCTGTGACTCCAGCCACGGTGTAAGTTTTACACACTACGTTTCATTTTTAGAAGAGGCGTTTCTTAGCAAAGTGTCCTTGCTGTTTTCTTTGGTCTTGTTTGGCAGAAGAGAGAGCTCTCTCTTAACTCTTAAATTCATCCTTTTCCCCCATTTGCAACAGGGATTTTGAACAACCAACACGAGATGGCTTGGGAAGCGACAACATTGGCAGCCGTATGCTACAAGCTATGGGTTGGAAAGAGGGCAGCGGGTTGGGTCGCAAGAAACAGGGCATTGTAACTCCTATTGAGGTAATTTTTCAGATTGCTTTATGTGTAAAATAAATAAATTTTGTATTCTGGGAGGGTATGCGGTCTCTCCAGTTGCTTTCTCTTATGTACTGGCTTTGCATAAAGGGAAAGTCTTTGAGTCTTACTGCACAGTATTAGAGTGTTGATAGATCAATTTATGTATATTGCCTTGGGTTTCTTCTGTCCCATATATTACTTTGTCTGTAAAAAAGGAAATTGCTGTGATAGCTAGGAAACGTGATTGTTAAGAAATAGAAACTGGGAACAAGAACTTTCCATTAAGAAGGGAATTCTTCAGTAAAATGATGTCATGCAATGAGAAAAATGGCAACTTACAAAATAGGGCAAATAATAGATCTATGATGAAGGGTTTTCTCTCCCCCCCCCCCAAACTGGTGTTACAATGCATTACCTTATTTGGGAGGCTCAGTGTGATTTTATTTTTCCTTCTCTCTTAGGCCCCAACTCGAGTACGAGGATCTGGCCTTGGTGCTCGTGGCAGCTCTTATGGGGCTGTAGCATCAGAGTCGTACCGGGAAGCATTGCACAAGACAATGCTCACTCGTTTCAACGAGTCAGATTGAACTTTGTAAGAAGTACCTCCTGTACAGTATTTTGCTGCTTACTCCTCTGCCTTCCAACTTTCAGAATGTTCTTTTGGTTGACTTTTTTTTTAATTAAATGTTCAAATGGACAAAAGAGGATTTTACATGGCTGAAGCATGTGGAAAATGAACAATACACTTGGTGCTCTTGTGACCATTAAGCATTTCCAGTGTTCATTATGTGTTAAGTATGTGGGTACAGTAAACTATTTTGAGTTTACAAGCTTTCCACATATAGGTACAAAGAGGCAGTAATTGTTGCCCTGACCAGGATCTTGTAGTCTCAGTCCTCGGTGTTGCCATCTGAGATACCAGTCTTGCCTTAGCAAAAAGAAAACACACGGAAAACTCTCTTTATCATCTCAACAGGCAGTCCTTGGCTGTTCAAAGGCTCTGGTGTAGCCCCTCTACCAACTCTACATAATGAGATTCTGAAAAGAGAGAAGCAGAGGAAAACTCTGAATGCATGGTACTCACCACCCTTCAAGCGTGTTTCTACAAAGAAACCTGTCTGTCATTTTCTCCTCCATCTGTCTTCCCCTAGGTTTTTTTTTTACTTTGACCATAGCCGACATTGAGGACACCTACCTTGATCAGGTTGAATGTAACTATGTCTGATTAGAAAATCCAGTGCTACCATTGCACAGTTGGGCTTAAAATCAGAAGATCCAATGGCCCCTCTCACCTGCAATGGAAGATTGACAATTAACATACA
Organism: Laticauda laticaudata; assembly: GCA_004320025.1. NCBI lineage: Eukaryota > Metazoa > Chordata > Lepidosauria > Squamata > Elapidae > Laticauda > Laticauda laticaudata. Next base: position 12,750 of record BHFT01034629.1, on the reverse strand, counting down.
AAGGAGAAATGGCAGTTAGCATCCAACCTCATGCCTGGACTAAGATAATGGCTACCATAGCACAGAATTCATGAGAATGTGTGCTAATATGTTTCCTTTAGCATTCCAAATAAAGTTAAACACTAAACATAGTAACAAGCTAGGAAACTACAGAAGAGCTGTAGCCTACCATCTCTTGTTTAAAATATGCCACAAAAGATCCATCACGTGTAATCAGTTCTCATTGGGCTTTCCTGAGATAGATTCATCATCACCAATGGGAACAGCAAAGAAAATTGCTTGTTTGTGGAAGGCCTTATCCATGCTACCTTTCACTGTTCAAAAGGGGCAACCTTTATTGGTAAGCAACGTAACACCTACGAACCTTATCAAGTGACCAAAGATAGAATTCTTGCACTTCTCCATCTCCCACTTGGGGCACAAATTCTTCAGGCAGCTCCAGGTCATATACAAACTGACATTCAGGATAGATGCCTCCATCTGACCCTTCATACGTGTAGCTGGGATAGGAAAAGAATAATTCAATCACACCAATGACTTGAGTAGAGAATGTTTAGGTATGTTCTCATGTGGAGTAACACTGATTTGGGTTAGAGAGGAAGTGACCTCATTCAGAGGAGCCCAAGCCATCTTTGTATACTGCTTCCTGGATTCTTATGAAATTAGGAGTGACATTTAGAGATCCATGTATGCTTTATGGATAAATACTGTGTTACATCAAGGCAATTTGTAGTCTGGAAATTCTACATATTAACACTGCTTCCATATTAGACATTATTTGTTTTCATGATTCAGCTGGAATATGTAGCAAACAAGAACTTGAATGAGAAATTACTGGTTATAAATACAGTACGTTCCCTCAATGTCAACTTCAAGGGAAATAATATATATATACGCACATAAGCAAACATAAATATTGCTACACTACAATGTACCCTGGATTTTAGAACTTTTGACATTACCTGACAGTTCCAACAGATTTAGATAATGTAGCAAGGGAAGCAGGAATGCAAGCCTCTTCTTGGCACTCTTTTATTAGTGTCTCTCTGACACCCAGCTCTGATGAAATGCCACCTGCAGCCTAACCCAAAAACAAACAAAAAAACATGTAAATTGTGGTTCAGCATAAAGCAAGCAGACATTAGCTATTATTAGTATTTAAGAAGGATCTTTTCTGTCCAACAAAATAGAAGAATAATTTCTGAGTTGGCAAATTAGATAGCTTCAAGAGTAGAACTTTTACACACAGTCCCCCACTTACAGCCATTTATTTAGTAAACATTCAAAGTTACAATGACACAGAAAAAGGTGATTTATGACTGGTCCTCGTAATTAGAACTATTGTTGCATGCCCATCATGATGTAAAATTGGGTGCTTAATAACTGGCATGAATTTATTACAGTTACAGCGTCCTGGGGTCATATAATCACCATTTGTGACCTTCCCAACTGGCTTCTGACAAGCAAAGTCAATGGGGGAAATCCAGATTTACTTAATTACTGTGTATTTCATGTTAACTGCAGTGGTTCGCTTACCATAGCAAAAAAAAGTCATAAAATGGGGTGCTTAGTAAGATAAATTCTGGTCCCAATCGTAGATTGAGGACTACTATAAATGCTTTTAATTTGTAAGAAAAATGTCAGTAGGAAGAACTTCTCTATTTTCATTGTTAAGAAAAATTCATGCTTAAATTACAATTTTGTATAAGTGATAAAGTCTTGTTTGTATTTTGGACATTCAACCCATCTTGTGGCCTGCCCGAGCTCATTAAGTGATTTCTTTGATTGTATTGGACCAATAAGAATATTTTAGACAGCTGTTAGCTAATCTCATCTTTGGACGAGATATTCTGTTTGTCATCCTATTTTGTCTCTTACCAAATTATCCAATAAGCCAGGGTATGTGGATTTGTTCAAGGCCCTACGGGCCAGCCACATGTGCATTTCATCATTTCGCCAAGTATAGCCATTCAGATGGGCACCATAGCGCTTAACTCCCAATAGTGCTAGATCAAGAGAAATCAGATATGAATTTAGGCAGCATTTCTTGCTGCCTAAACCAAATACCTACCTTTGCACTATATGTTCTGATTTTATGAGAAATTTCATCTGCTTCAGCCTTCATAACATATTTACTATTAATAGTATTTACTATTAAAATACTACATATGTTGGGGAATGTTGACAAGGAAATAGGATATTAAAGGAACAACGAGAGTGTCCATAAACACAATTCCAATGCAATATTGGAAGAATTCTTTGCAAGTTCAAACTTTTCTTTAGAGCTGCTGAAGTTGATCCAAGATTGGTGATCCATTAAAAATACCCAAAAACCAATCCCAAATTTTCAATGAGAATTTTGCACTGAAGAGACTGCATTGTGGTTAATGCCAATGCAGAAAACCAATTATTACTGACTCTTCTGAAGTGATTTGCCTGTGCTTAGCTTCCTATACACTGATATATCAAGCCCCATGGAAGTCCAATACTTCTAATTGTTGAGTTTTATGGAAGAAGGATGCTTGGCATGAACAATTTTTTTCAAAGCATAATATTGGTGAGGAAGAAATTAATTTTTCATAGGAAAGGAAAATTAGTGTCTGCTTAGGGCGTTTTTGTTTTGGTGTGGAGTGATCTTGACATGCTTTATCCATATTCATCCTCACAATTTGAAGGGATACAATCTATCCTTTATGTCCAAACTATGCCATTGTTTTAAAATAAAATTATAAAATGTGTATTCAAAGACCTATGAAATTATACACTGGTATTCAGGAGGCAATATTGAAGAAAATTATAATTGCAAGATTAATAAAATATTCATTCCTACTTTTGGGTTGGGAAATAGAAGGAAAATATAATTTTTCTTTAGAATTGGTGAACATGCCTAAATAAATGCAGATATTTATTTTATACACTTGCCCATGGGACACCTTAATAATAAAATAGTTTCTAAAACAAATGGAGTATTTACAGTATTTAAACAATTGTCAGTGCATATACTTATAACAATATCTGCAAGGAAGCTACATTTCTTCATTGAGATTTCTTCACTAATGCATTGCTTATCTAAATTTCCTAAATAGATGAAAATAGTATGGACTCTGATTTGACAGGAATGCCATTTGGTTGAGGCTTTATCCCATGTCTCTATACCTTAAAAAGAATTTTGTTAAATTGAAACCCCACATTTTGCACATAAATTCAAAGCAACATCGTGCACCATTCTAATTTTCCTCATAACAACAGCCCAGTAAGGTAAGATAAACAGAAAAAATGATTAGCCCAAAGTTACCCAATGAGTTTCCATGACGGGGTGGACTAGAATCTTGGCCTCTCTGCCCCAATACAACACATTAACATACCACCCTGGCTCTCTTTTCTAAAATAATATATAATTTAAAAAATTAGTTATTTACCGTGGAGTTATTTGCTTTTGCACAAGTCAGATTTTTCCTCTGCAGCATAGTGGCAAGATTTTTAAATTTTAAACTTACGTGTTGCAGCACGTTCCATTCTGAAGAAAGGTGTGTCACAAAAATAAGGCATTACATTGTACATCTGAAACAGAGGCATATTTTTATTAGTGAATAGCTCTGGTTTCGCACCCCACCGCACTGTCTTCCTTCTAAGCTATTCAGAATAGAAGCACTGGATTTTTCTTGCCTAGATCTCTTCTATAATCAGAAACAGAAGAGAATCCCCTTCCTTTTGCTTGGTTGCACCAAGTGCTCTCTCACCTCATCCCTCCATCCTTTCAAACAAGGAAAAGCTTGCTGTGCTTTCAGCTCCTTGAGCACCCTTTGTACAGCAGCTGTCCTCTGGTCACAAGAAGTCAGTTGTTTGTTAAGTTCCACACATGGAAGGGCTTCATCTCTCTGAGACACTGAGAAAACAGTTGGGTACTGATGTAGACATTTGGCTACAGCCGGTAGGACATACCCTACTTGTTGTCCAGCAACCATAAATGGGAAACACAGTGCCTTGGAAGAACCTGCAAAAAAACCCAACCCAAATCAATACTCTATTGTAGCAAAGATCTAGTTTCTACAAATAAGTCAAATCTGCCAAAGTGCTTCTTTGATCTGTGGGTTACTAACTTAACAACTGCTGTGATTCACTTAACAACTGTGGCAAGAATGGTCCTAAAATGGGGCAAAATTAATTTAACACATGTCTTGCTTAGCAACAGAAATGTTGGATTCAATTGGGCTCGCAAGTCAAGGACTACCTGTACAAACCCAAAGGTGATGTAGAGAAAGTGGCTTTTGTGGTAACAAAACTTACAGCAAAATCATTATGAGGAAAGGATTAATAAGAATCCTAGAGCCTGAAGAAAAAATGCCTACATGGACCAACATTTTCTTCTTACAGAGGTAAACAGGTGACAGTGTGAAGGTTACAAGAAGCATGCAAACAACCACTACTGAAAAGAACTTTATTATTGATATTTATCTGCATGATAAGTGTCATAGATAACTTTATTGATGGATTTATTCAATTTTGTGTCAAGCAATTCAAGTTGATGACTTATCATGTAGTAAGCTAAAAAGCTTCAAACTGACAGATTACTTGAGCTTTTGCATTTTTTTTCTGTACTTTTCCAAATCCTACAATTTTTTAAGGTGCAGTGATTAAAACCTGAACAGAGAGAGATATTACATGATATCACTGTACACATTTGTGAAAAGTCATTACCGTATCTGATTTTTTTAATTCATTTTCTACTTATCCGAGTTATGTCGAACGTGGCTTTTCAGAGCAATTGCCACAATTCAGTTGGCGTCTTCATCCATCAATTCACAACATTCCCAGTTTCTTCCCTGGACATCATCTCCTCTCAGATTCACTCAGAACACATCAAATTAAAACTTGCACCCCATTGCTTTTACATGACTGATCTTAAACCAGATTTGCCATTTGATGTCCGTTCCCCTGTTTGCAAAGAGTTTCATTCCAGATCGTTTTAGGAAGGCGCTGAAAAGCGTTGGTAGCAATGTTTGCAAAAACCGTCCATTTATTTCCTACTCTTGGCTTTCTGCATCAGAAGTAATTCAACCATAAGAGAATGCTCCTTTTTCTGCTGTTTGCATTGAGGTCTTTGGAGAACAGACGGCCGTGAGCGATTTGCAAAACGAGACGAAGCTAAGCCCAATGGGTGCGCCTGCCCTGATGAGGTCAAGCTCGCCTTGGCTTACCTTTTGACTGAAGCTTTTTGCATTTCTAGCGGTTGAATTCAAATCTTTACGAGTGAAAGGCGTCTAAACGCTCCGGTGGCTAAATCCTGGAGAAAACAGCGGACGCGGAAAGGCCGCGGTCGTACCTGCTCCATGAAAGGAATTCATCGTTTTCAGCAGCTTCCGCACTCGCTCCGACCACCCTTCGGCCGCCATGTTGCCTCTTGTACAAAGCCCGCCCTCAACACGCCGGACCGTTCCAAGCGTAAATCTCATTGGCTCGGACAGTCGTTCTGATTCCTGATTGGCCTTCACCCTTCGAATTCCACCGGGAAGCTCCGGAGAACTCAGAGGTGGAGCGGAGTTGCGCTTCGGCTCTTTTACCGTCGGAGGTTTCTCGTGTTGGTGTCCGGAGGTGAGAAACAAGTTTAAAAACATCGCCGCCCTTGCACGGGGAGAATTATGGCTTAGACAGGGAAGGGTACGACTCAATTCCAAAAAAGAATCAGAGGATTATTTGTTTTATTCGTAAGGGTATCCAACTCTTCGTGGTTTAATAATGCAGACATGGGTACCCCTCCTACTATTCTCTTTCAGAAAATAAAACTTTATCCAAAGTGGACAAAAGAGAAGTAGAGGATAAAGGAAATTGAAATCATAAGTGAAGGGGGAAAAAGAAATCTAAGTACATTTCGCTGACAGCAACACTACTGGAGGGAGATGGATAGTTAAGTGTGAAACAAGCAAACATATGTACATACATGCATACATACTGTTGACATGGCCCTTGCCTTGTGCCCATTAGACTCCCTGCCTTAAACAATTTTAATTTTCAAATAATTAAGTGGAAAGGTGATAAGTAAACCAGCAAACCATCTTTGTATTTACAAGAGTGGCATTTGATTTGGTAGAAAATAAAAATGATGGATGCCCACTAACCCACACTGTCTGGGAAAAAGGTTTTGTAAGTGACTACAACATGCTTTCCAATATTCTAACTGAATATTCTTCTGAACCTAAAGCAATGACTGTTCTTTTGTTCATATGTTAATAAGGATTGTTCAGTTTCTGTTCTTTGTGGTCAGAGAATTCAATTTTGGGAAACACTGATCCTTACAATCCAACTTCAGTGTGTAAATGACGCAGCCAGGAAAAATTTCACCATTTGATTCAGGTAGATTTATTCCGCTGACTTCCAATTGAGGCCAGGTAGATCCAACTCTTTCTGCCAGTCTGGTGATATGACTTACTGGTACATGTTTATATAAAAGATGTAGAAATGTATTTCTTTAGAAAATAATGCCAAATACCAGATTAATATCTTCTATAATTGATTAAAATATCAAGAATGACCTCGTGGGAAGCTTCCATGCACCTCAGCATATAATTATGCTGGCCACATGATGATTTGAAATGTCTTTGGACAATGCTGGCTCCCTCAGCTAAGAAACAGTGATGAGCACTATCCCCTAGAGTTGGATATGACTGGATAGGGGAAACTTTTATCTTAATCAGAAACAATGTGCAGGAGTGTGAAAGATCACTTGCTGTGTCATTGATTTCATTCTAATGTAGCTGTTAGCCCACAGTGATATTATTCATACAGTGCTTAGTTTAGCTACTTAGAGCATTATGGAGAAAGCAGGGCAGACAATAACAATTCTGTTCTAATTATATTGGCTATCTGGTTTCAATGTACCGCTGGCTTTGAACTTTAAAACACTCAACTTTGCACGATCAGGTCATCCAAAGGACCTCTTGCCTCCTGAGAACCTGCTCAAGATTGATAAATGAAGCTACTGAATTTAACAGAAATATTACATATTTTATATTGGTACTTTCTTTCCATCGCTGGCCAAACACATGCTTCTCCTAAATGCTAGCCATCACTATGTATCTAGAATATACTTCTTATATAGTGGTATCTTGGTACGCAACTACTTTGAAACTTATCAAATTTGATACCCAACACATTTTGACATGAAAATTTGTACTTGTTTGGTACTTGACGCACAAGCTAGAACTTGTTGATGTAGGCTACCTTGTGGCTCACTACAATATTCCTTGTGGGAAAAAAATTGTTTCTTACTCACTGTTTTTGGTATTTATTGCACCTCCTGGAACCAATTAATGATGAGTGCCAGGGTACCACTGTATATTGAATTAAGTCCAATCCTTGGTTTTTACAGTACCTCGAACCAGAAATCAACGAATTAGGTTAAGGAAAAATTTGAAAAAAGCTCTTCTCCGAGATTAAAAATAAGCTTGTATGTTGTATAGATGCAACTACATGATGTCTTACTAAACTTGATGAAATATGTTGTATGAAAACAGCCAATGTGTGAAAATAGTTTTTCATTATTTAGTTCAGAGTCCAATAACAGAAATGTGCTGCTCTAGTAGGGGCTCCATTCAGCCATAAATTTTAATTCTAGTTCAAAAGAATCAATCTTCAGTCATATTGAGCTAGGGAAACAATCTTCTTTATTTTTATAATTATTATTACACTTTGAATATTTTTACATTTTTCTTTCTATTCTTTTCCCTAAAATGTCTGATCTCTTTTAGAATTTTTGTTATCACAATGGCCAGTAGAAAAATAACCAAACTCTTAGAAACAAAGACGCTCTTTTAGCGCTTCCCACAAAGATCAGGAGAAAAGAGAACCGTGGAACAGTGCAGAGTGGAGGCAGTTTACAGTATGGGGTGAGGAAGCAATGGGTCTAGAGCATATCACAAAGGGACTCACGGTTTACTATGTACAGAGCAGTTAGTGTCAATGGCTGTGCAAGTGCCCTGCTTTGAATCAAACAGTTGGGAACGCGAGGCTGAGTCATAAACCTTGTATAGTGTTTTGTAGGAAACTAATTTTCTTCAGTGTGGTTAATTTTAATTTAGACTTGATGGGCCTCTGTTATTACCCACCAAGTAGCAGAACCCCTTTGGGATTGTAGTGGGACTGGGAAGTTGGAGCTGTTGCTTCATCTTTCCAGGTTGGGAATTGAACCAAGCAATTTGAGAAAATTATTGTTTTTCTGTGAAAGGTATACTGTAGCAAGAGATCCAGAGAAATGAAGCATCATTTCTAAAATAAAAAAAAAGAGGTGTGGGAAAAATATTTTAAAAGATACTCCCTCTTGGCTATTTCATCTCAGGGAAACATATCAGTGGGATATCCTGTTAAATCTAGTTTGTTCTACTTGTTATCCCAGTCTCCAATATAAACCTAGTTGACTGGCTTTGCTCAGTAATCCACTGAAGATACCAGATACCTGCTTGCCTGCTTGGGTCAAAAGTCATGCATCCTTTTTTTATGTGATCACCTTGCTCCCTTAGCTCTCCCTTTGGAAGCATGGTCTCCACGATCACTTTCCAACATGTCCCATCATTGCTAGAGAAGTGACACACCTTCTCAATATTGTACCGTGATAAAAAGTGCTTCCACCCCACACAAAAGGTTCTGGCCCAGAGGCAAAAGTATCTATGCCTAGTTGCTCCCCTTCTTCAAAGCTGGCCTGTTTCTGGAATGAATATTGCATCTTTGTACTAGAACCAAATACCTTAGGTACCTTTTTTTCCTCACTTTTTCATATAAGGCAAAGCAAATGATTCACAAAAGTATCCAGATGATTGTCTTTATAACTGATTTCTTTTCCTTATAAATTCCATTGCATCATGAAAGAACTAGAACCATCTCCTGTACTAAACACAACTTAGATCGATCTATAGATGTTATCAACAAATTAATAAATAAGAAACTAGCCTCCTCATCCTGCTTCAGCATCTTAATTCTTCATGCTTTACAGTTATTAAAACACTTCAAAAACCATATTTGCTGAAGGGGAGAGAGGATGGGCATTTACTCTAGAGCAGACTTTAAGCAGCTGATGCCATCTTCAGATAAATTGGTTATGCAGACTGAGAATCCAAAGACAACCAGGTTAGGGAAGAATGTTCTAAAACACTTTAGGAATTGGTTTGGCTGATGTTGGAGTCCAGTGGTTATGGATTTGACTGCAGGGAACGTTAAGTGTTCAGATCCAGATTCTAAGGTCTTTCCTACAAGACTGATATTGCTGCTTTACCAATAGGATACAAAGAAGTTGCATCACTATACCATCCAGGATGAAAGTTGGAGTCCTTTGGTCTTCAAATAGCAGAGAGGGATGTGTAAAGAAAGAAGACTCTTGTGTTACATTGGGCTGGCTTTTCTCTTCACACCTCATCTTCAACAGAAAAAGGGTGAGGGTTCTGTAGCAAAACATCAAATAGACTGACAGTCTTTCAAAAGACGGAGGATCAATGAGAGTTCTGTTCAGATGATTTTCATTTGCTGAAATCGAGATTCTTGGGGAGAAGAAGAAAACTGATCCCTCACTACATGCACAGACATACACAAAATCTAATATTAAGAAATGTCCTACCCTTGAAGTTATTTGTCAGGGATTAAAGAACAGAGAGCTGAGCAACAGCTACTATAATTTCCAACTAGAAAACTGATAGTAAAAAAAAAATGCAGGCTTCTCCAGCCAAAGCCCTGTTCTCTCTCTATGCAGTCTGTTTGAAAAAATTTCCCTTTCTCTACCCAAAAATCCAGGAAGGCTGACACATTTAGACACCAAACAATTCTCCAGGGGGGAGGCGCTTACTGGTGCAAAACTGCATCCATCTTTACCCAAGGGGGGGAAATAGATGTGTGCCAGTCATCCATGCCCTGATGTTGGTCTAGACAGTAGGCTTAGCTCTTAGACTTATAACCTACATTTCCATAGAGAAGCAAGCAATCCAGCAACAAAGCCAGCTCAATCATCCTATCTTGTGGTTTCCTACTTCACTTTTTATTTTTGATGGGACAAAAAATAGTTTGTTGCGTATTTCAGTAGACAGCATGCTTTCTTGGCACCCATCTGAAAATAAGCCGGCTCTTAAAAGAGCACCAGTTCACAAATAGAACTGAACAAATATGGACGGCTTGGACAGACCTGAGAATACTTCATTTTTTTTTAAAAAAAAAAGAAAGACATCTCCTTAATTTATGGGAGGTACTGTATGCATCCATCGTGCTCTATAGGAATCCCCACATGAACCTGCATTTTAAGTTGTCTGAAGGGATTAAATGCCTACCTTATTATCGCCCATCTCTTTAGCTTTACACCTGTTGCTGCCAATTCACGCACACATGTAATCCACATGCTCACACATATCATACATAGGCTCACACGTGGGTTGCCCTAATGGAGGAAAGGCGAGCCATCCCCCAATTGCAAAGAAGACCTGGGACACAAAGATTGTTTTTCAAAAGAAGACTTGGTGCAGTGCCCTTTAAGAGAGGCCCTGCCCCTCGTGGTCCATATCCAGAAGTGCGCAGGGTGGCAGGAGGGCTGCCCTCATTCAGCAGAGGTGTCCCTGGGGCCTCAAAAGGTATCAGAGCACAGTGTTCTCTGTGCAGCTGCCACCCAGTGATGAGCGGAAGGCCTGCAGCTGGGAGACCCCATGAAGATGGACACAGGCAGCTGCAACCACCAAGACGTGGAAGATCTGGTGTGAATGGAACTAGAAAGAAAGGAGAAGACAGGCATTGGAGCCCAAGCTGCCTCATACTGACCCATCGCCACATTATGAGATTTCCTTTCCCTGTTCACAAATTAAAGAAAAAACAAAGAAGCTGGGGCTTCTGCAGGATTTGTGACTTAAGGACCCCAGGTGAGCCATGCATTAAGCGTACTCATACTGTGGTTTCTCTTCAGATCATATAAATCTGTCATGTAAGCGTTTTGCAGCACTTAACTCTGTGTTTTTCCATAAATTTTATACTGCTTGCATGCAAAGACACATTGATTAAGTACATTAATCTTGTATAGACTTGGGTTTTTTTAATCTTGCTTTTATGGATTGCCTGCTGTCACATCCTCTGGGTAGGCTATCCTTAAGCTTCCTTATATTCTTTCTCCTGCTTAAAAAAAAAACGGAGGGAGGCAAAAATGTCACTCTGCCTACTCTGGGAATGTTGCCATGTCACCATTTCTTTTGTTTGAAAAAAGGTTGCCTACCTTGTCTGATTTGGTATTTGTCCTCACAGTTAGCCAAGGCATACTTATCTTAATTTGCCTTCTGATATTTTGGACATGACAAAATGAAGTGTCAAATTTATCATAGAACGAAGCTATAGATTTTACTAAGAGAAAAGATAATGTGGAACTCATATGAAGACTCACTCTCAGTTTCAGCTTAGATACCTGCATCCCTCTTCCATATTTTATTGCCAAAGACATACCCAGATGTCACACTTGCCGGGGAAGAAACGTTCAGGAATGCGGGCAGCATACAAGCCCACTCCCAAGATGTAGAGGACTGCCATGAGGAAGAGCCAACCAATCTGTCCCACTGTTGTGGCCTTGATAAAACCTTCAGTGATCATGAAATGGAGGGTGGGCACCAGTCCACTCAGCCCTAGGCCCAGAAATACACCTACCCCAAAAAGAAAGAGTATGTAACTTGGATGGACAGTTACGGCTTTAACATCAATCCAACTAATAAAATCTTAACCCCCAAACTGGAGTCTTAAGGTTGACTAATGAAGGAGCAGATGTTAGTTTTATTAAACAACAAAAACACACACGTATTTTCATATTGAACTGATGTTGTTGGCACTGGCTATCATATTATGCTAGTTATTGTTTTCTTCCTGCATCTTTCATGTTAATTCAGTATGCCAGCTGTTCCCAACCTGGTTCCCTCCAAATGTGCTGAGATTACAACTTCTTTTTCATGTTGGACTTTCCTCACATTTAGACAATGTTAGGTTTAGGAAGGCTGCATTGTGCTAGGCAAGTTCCTCTATATAATTACTTCGTTTCCAATGATCAGGTTATGACTGGTTTTTGTGTATCAAAAATGAAACAATTGAAAAATATAAGAAAGGTCTTAGAACCTTGGCACCCATAAGATTTCCAGAAGCATATAAATAGAAGACTCCAAAATCTAGCGAGAACTGTGTAGCCAAAAACAAACGGTTGTGGGAAGAGAGGAGTGGAAAGACAAAGGAAACAACCAAAAGACTGGAAAGCAACCAACAGTATTCCCTGTCTTGAATAGGTTTCTCCACAAAATGTAGCAGTGCGAGGATGCAGTCAAATCAAGAATAGTTACCTGCCCGCACTGCTCGATACTGTGGTGTGGCAAAGTGATCCCACTGCGACACCATGATGGCTGTTATACCCAGCACACAGATGATGATGAGGTAGATGAGCTGGGGTTGTGGTGAGCAGTAGAACGAATAATACAACCAGGGAACAAAACTGCCCATGGTGAGCAGGGCAATTCCAGAGTAATCCAATCTGTACAGAAGGTACCACAAAAAGCAAGGTTGGGTGATCAGTAGACATCATGCATAAGAGCAGGGCTTGGTGTATAAAGTTTAAATACAGGAACCTTTAAACTATTTTACCGTACAGATCTCTATAACCACAGTGTGGGCAAGATACTGTGAATAATCTCTAGCCTTTCTTTCTTTCTTTCTTTCTTTCTTTCTTTCTTTCTTTCTTTCTTTCTTTCTTTCTTTCTTTCTTTCTTT
>BHFT01034628.1:0-11065 GCA_004320025.1 Laticauda laticaudata | reverse complement strand
CGTAAAGTTTTGTTGACTGCGTCAAACAGCAAAAGCAACAAATAAGGTACCCTGGAATTGAAACTAAAAAAACCCAATAACATTGTTCCTCAGAAGATTTTAAGCTGTGAAGAAGAGAGAAAAGGGAAAAGATTTGGTTTTTTTTTTTCTCCTTTTCCTATATTGACAGGCTAAGAAACTTAGCAAAAATTGGAAAAAAACCGCACTTTGACATTATGGGCATTTAATGCTGAAAACAAAAAGTCAAAGGACAATAAAGATTTTCTGGATAATCAAAAGCTTTTGAAAAACAGGAAAGGAGAGAAAAAGAATAAAAGGGCAGATCTGGAAGGGAGGAGACTGCCTGGAATTAAAAAGAACTTACAGTAAAATTTAACAAAGACTTCCAAAAGATACATTCTAACTGAAATATCGCAACAAAAACCCCAGGAAGAGAAAGTGGAGAAAAGAAAATTAAGAAGAAATACTATTTGGATTACTTGATGATTTCTGGATTTTGGGTTATTGTATTGAATGACTAAAATCAATTGAGTGGTTGTTTAAAATGTTTAAACTGTTTAAAATGGCTCTACTTTTAGAAGAATTGAAAATGGAACTTAAAAAATCCAAAGAAGATGCACAAGAAGGAGAGGCTCTTTTCGCTCGTATTTAAGTTTTTGGAAAAGGAGATTTGGACTATGGGAAACAACAATGAAAAGAACAGATATGCATATAGAACAAGTAATACTTAGATGGGGGAAAAAAGGAAAGGGGGAAAGAGATAGAGTTTAAGATTGGGAAAAACAATCCAAAAACAAATAGATGAATAAGCATAAATCAGAAAGCACAGAACAGAGGCGAAGCAGAAAGAGAATTAGAGTAGAGAGACCAGGGGGTAAAAGGGGCGGAGAAGATGAGAGGGAAGAAGAAAGGAAAGGAGTTATTAAAGGACAGAAACAAAATATAGAGAAACGGGCCTATTTTAGAGATAATTGGTTGAAACTTTAATGGAAAAAGGAATGATAAGGTATAGATCAGTATTGTTATATTAGAATTTTAGAAAATTATGAAAACCAATGTAACCTTATTGAAATGTTTGATAAAATAGCTATCGTAATTCAGTGGAATGGCTTGTCATAAATAAATGTAACAAAATGAATATTTTACATGATTTACAAAACATATGTGAAAAGAAATAAGGGAAAAATTAATTTGTTTAAGGAAGTATGAACTATTTTAATTGAAAAGAGTGTTTCAAGATGTTCAATTTTAATGGATTATTAATGATAGATGAACTGAAAATGGAATGAGGGGTTTATAATTAATATATTTATAATCGCCTTCTTTTTTAAAAGAATATAGTGTGTATTATAAGAATGTTTAGCCAGAGCAATTTGAAATTGGAAGTTATTATTATGTATTTTATTGAAGTATCAATAACCTTAAGGTATATACCTGAAGTTTTCAAAATAAGAGTTGAATGGATGTAATTAAAAGATGTATGTCATACCAAGTCTACAGAGAAAATTTGTTTTATGAGAAAAGACACGATATGAAAATTGAAACCAGACAGACCAAAGCTAAAATATATGATTTGAATTGAGATGAATGAGATAATCAAATAAAATTGGAAATTAAGAGGGGAAAACTAATGTTAGAAAATGTAAATAGTATAAGATATGGAATAGAACACAAAAACGGAGCCGAAATTGAGTGTTTGTGTCTGTATAAAGAAGTTCAACCTGGACCATGCTGTTTTTCAAAAAGATGTTTTATTTTATTTTGTATGTGTTTGAAAACCCAAATAAAATTTTATTAAAAGAAACAAAGAAATATTTATTGAGTTTGACGACACTGCACTTTGGACACTACACTTTCAAGTAGCCCTATGCTAGGTAATTTATCCTTGTAGTGACAGGATATGAGTCACTGTTGCAAAGATACATAATTCAGATACAGCATCAATTTCAAACTGGGAAAAGGGTCCAACGGACCATGACTTCCACTCGCTTTTCAAGTCATCTACAAAGTAGTTCTACACTGCATTTTCTCAGGGAGAGGGTCAACCCATGCAGAACGCAATGCTGAATACTGACTTGGAGTCAAACATATCTGGCCAATAGTAATTCCCTGTCGTTGCTGGAGAGTAGGGTCTCAGCTTTGTTTCTCATCCATCATGTACTTCACAGCTTCAAAGCACAGGTTTAGAGTTTGCGCAAACCATTCCAGTTTGGCCTGAATGGATGATGTACAGGGAGTCCTTGACTTACAAACATAACTGAACCTGGAATTATGGTCACTAAATCCATTGTGCGTTGTGAAGTGGTCACCACATGACTACACCTGATTTCACACACTTTTTTTGCAGGAGTCATTAAAGTGAATCATTGCAGTTGTAAAGCATACATCAAATGTTAAGGCAAATCGCACTGTTGAGAGAATATAAATACGCATTAGCGCAAATGAGCGCTATAACAGGGAGATGTATAGAGAGTAGTGTTGGACTAATACACACACTCAGTACAAACAGATACACCGTGTATCAGTTTAATGTAGGTTTTACTTCCAAGAAAGGTTTAAGCAAAGTCCAAGAATAAGCAGTCCAAAAGTCCATCACACGAGTTACATCAATCAGTTTTTCATCCGGGATAATTCCAGTAACAAAGTCCAGTGTCAAAACAGTTAAGTATCAGACTTACATTAAATCGTCATATCAGTCATTCAGGAAAAAAATGGAGCAATAGCAATACTTCTTCCAACAAGAGGAAATATAGATACACTCTGCTTTATCTTCTGAGACTCAGACTAAAAAACAAACCAGGTTTCCTGCTCATCTATGGCCATTTGAAGAAAACACATGCCCAATTGCATGCTCTTGCATTCCCCTTAAAGAGACAGTACTAAAAATGTTTATCCTGGTTTAATATCTTTCTAACCCAATACCTGTAGGAGACTCATATTCCTAACATTCTCTACCATTTTGGGTAAAGATACATATATACAAAGCCTTACATCTAAGTCATAATCTTCACAGCATGCCTTATGCTTTATAGAAGCCTTGGGCTTTGTTGAAATGATCTGCTATATTCTAGCTTAATCATCTTACTTTGCACACAGCCCTTTGTCTCACATTTAAACTATCTTCAATCTGTGTGTTTCGTTCTGTTTTTAAAACAGCAATATTTGAAAGCCATCTGTATTGCTGATCTGGGTTATCTTTGTAAACAACAATTAGGATCTGTCTCTTCTTATCTTCCTCCTGCACATTCTTTTCTGGTCGAGTTCTTCTTTGTGGTGGCCATTTCTGACCACTGCTAAAACCTCCTTCAGGAAAGGGAGTAATGGCCAGCTGGGGAGGAGAGATGCAGCTCTCCTTGACCCTGCAGGCAGTCTCCCACTTCTTCACCACCTCTAAGGGGTGGCTTAGCCCTGAAACCAGCGTGCTCAGGGTGCTCCAGCGGCGAGCATGGATCGAAGCCTCACAGAGATGAGGTTTCGGTCTGTCGCTGAAGAAGTTCAAACCAGAAGTCGTTGAACTCATAAAATATTTCTATGGCCTTTTTAGAATCGCTAACAGAAAGGGAAGAGGGAACAATGCATCCACTTGCAAACCAAAACTGTTTTCCATAAATGTTTTCAAAGATAGTAACTAGGTGACCGAAGTTTCTCCCATGCAAAATTCTAATTGGAGAGCGTGATTGATGACTCTTGGCTATGGATGTGTCCTACTGGAGAATATGAATTACAATACACCCAGGGGGTGGGGGAAAA
This sequence comes from Laticauda laticaudata, assembly GCA_004320025.1. Taxonomy (NCBI): domain Eukaryota; kingdom Metazoa; phylum Chordata; class Lepidosauria; order Squamata; family Elapidae; genus Laticauda; species Laticauda laticaudata. Next base: position 7,315 of record BHFT01034628.1, on the reverse strand, counting down.
CCAGGATCAAAGGTGACAATGAAATATTTGTCTGAGTTGGCTGCACCCAGGCAATGCCGGACACTTTAATTCCCAATAAATCCTTTTTAAGTTTTGGAAGTTTGGCTCAAGACTCATGATTTAAATGGGGGCAACTGCCAGAATCCTGACAACAGTGGCCAAATTGCTAGCAGGTGAGAATCACTGTGCTGGTGTTATATCATTTCTCTGCATTGGTGAACAATCAGTTTCTAATTTAAAGCACTATCAATCACGCACTTCAGAGATGTTATCTTCTGGTGAAATGCCTCTACTCTGTGTGCGGGAGGGTGGGAGGAATGCTGAGAGTCCCACCCATATATTGCACCTGTCAATGACTACTTCAGCTTCAACCACAATAACACATAGGCAAACAATAGATACAAACTCAAAATAAACCACTCCAAACTTGATTGCAGAAAATACGACTTCAGCAACAGAGTGGTCAGTGTCTGGAACTCACTATCTGACTCTGTTGTTACATCCTCAAACCCCCAAAACTTTAACCTTAAACTGTCTACCATGGACCTCACTCCATTCCTAAGAGGTAAGGGGGCATGCATAAGTGCACCAGCATGCCTACTATCCCTATCCTACTGTTCCCATTTATTTGTACTCAGTTATTATGTATATACTTATACTTGTTTATACTTATATGTTTATATGTTATATTCATACTTATACTTGTTTTCTCATACATGCATGACAAACTAAAATAAATAAATAAAATAAAAATATGATTCCTGGGAGGGGAGAAATGTTCAATTTGATTGAACATTTGGAAATTAGGTGATTGTTCTGGTGATCATCTCAATATATTTTGTGGGATTTTATTCTTATTGTGAAACACTAGGAGTTTAATAACTAAGATTATCCTTTGCATTGTCTTGCATTACATTGCATTGCTTTGCTTTGTACTGCATTGCATTGCATTAACTAAGACTATAATCCTGCACATGGTAGAAAGAAAGAGAAAAAGAGTTCAACCAGCAGCAGGATAGATGGATTCAGTTCAATTACTGCAACAGTGGATGCACTGTAGGAAAATCTGAAGGTCCAAATTAGGGCTAGTTCCTGGAGAAAATCTATGTGGTTGCTCAGAGTCAATATTGACTCGATGGCACATATTCAATCAATCAATCCTGCACATTGCCTGGATATAATTATTTCAGAATTCCTCCAAATGGTTGTGAAAATACTTCAGATTTCCCAATGATTTCAACAATCATTAAAGTTATTCATGACTTTGTAACTTAATAATTTCAAATCTTCATTTGAAGGAAAGAGGCCGCTGTGTCAACCCAGTATATAAAACAAAGTTTTTTACAATGCTTGTTTATGGCTTTGCCCTAATGAATGTCCCATTCCTTATGGAAATTTCACCCCTGTAATATTGTGATATCACCAGATGGAGCTGTATTGCTGTGATGTTATGGCATTGTAAAAAATGGGAGGAGCTTTCTGACCATGATGGGTATTTACACTATGGTGAAGTGATAGTAGAAGCTAATTGTCAACTCATAAAGCATTCCTGGCTTGCTCTAAAGTTGCCATAAGAAGGGGGGGAGGAGATCTGATGGGAGCAGGATTCACTTAAATTTTCAGTCCTCTGGTATGTGCTACATTAAAATATACCAAAATAGCTGTGGTACAAAGTTAGTTTTACTGATTGTTCTTTTAAGAGATTTCTGAACAAGTGGAAGATGGTGCAAAATCCATGTGGAATTTGTCCAAAGGACAATGACCCTGCTTTTAAAATGATATCTTTCTCCAAAAGGAAAATAGACAGAAATAGGACGTGTGTGTATGCGTGTATGAGAATATGTGCACAGACATAATATAAAAAGCATGTACGAGGGCTATCCACAAAATAGATTACGTTTTGCAAAAGAAAAAAAACAAAGTATGGGGAAAAAAATTTATTATATACACTTGAAAGTGACACTTAAATACTACTTTTCAACATTTTCACCAAACAAATTGAGGCACTTATCATAGCGGTGAACAAGCTTTGTAATTCCATTGTCATAAAATTCAGCTGCCTGCGCTGAGATTTGAGCCAGTCAATCACGCACGCCCGCAGTTCCGCGTTGTCGCCAAAGCACTGTGTTCCAAGCCAGGTCTTCATCCTCGGAAACAAGTGGTAGTCGCTTGGTGCAAGATCGGGGCTGTAGGGCGGATGAGGAAAAATCTCCCACTTGAAAGCAATTCAGGACTTCTCGAGTGCAATTTGCTGTGTGTGGTCGGGCTTTGTCATGCAAAAACAAAATTTTTGAGCTTAACATTCCTCTACGCTTGTTCTGAATTGCTTTTCTTAGTTTTTGCAACGTTTCACAATCCCTCACAAAGTTTATTGTTGCACCATGTTCCAGAAAATCGATAGAAAGCACACCTTGCCTATCCCAAAAAACAGTCACCGTAATCTTCCTTGCAGAGAATGTTTGCAAACATTTTTCTTGATTTTTGGGGAGAATTTGTTGGCCCCCACTCCATAGACTGCAATTTGGTCTCACAGTTCACATGTTTGACCCAAGTCTCGTCTCAAGTTACGATTCGATCAAGAAATGAATCTCCATCTTGTCATAAGAGTACAGAAATGTCAATGATGCGGCCATACACGAACTTCCGTTACTGTGAAAACGGTGGTTTTCACGAATCTTGTCATCGACTTTCGCGACCAGTTCATCAGTCACAATGCTCAGACGTCCACTCTGCTGTTCATCATGAACATAGTTCATCCATTTTTAAACTTAATGCACCATTGGCGCACTCCACCGTCAGTGATGATGTTGTCCCCATACGCTTCACACAGTTGCTGAAAAATTTAAATCGGTTTATGGTTTTTTGCCAACAAAAACCTATCACTGATTGCAACCTCACAACTCGCGGGATTTTCAATTGCAGCACACATTTCAAACGTTTGCTGTGAAATAACGGACAACAATACAAACCTCCCACTAGCACGACTAGATGCAGACTAAGCGGCAGATGCACAGACCAAAGATGGCCATGATAGTTCCGCCCCTTCTTGCTACAAATGAAAACGTAATCTATTTTGTGGATAGCCCTCGTATAACATCCATCTTTCCTATCAGCAGTTCAGGATTGTCAACCACTCTGGGAGACTCACATATTTACTTTTACATCCGTGTGAGTGTTTATCGGGAGGGCAAGAGTAGTAAGTGATGTCTTGTAAGACATTAAGTCATCATGCAAATGTCATGAATGGCATACAGTATGGTACATCATTCATGTCACCACACAACTGAAACAGATTTAACAGATTTAATAGAGTTGTAAGGGACTTAGTAGGTCATCTAATCCAACCCGTGCCCAAGCAAGAGACCCTACACCATTTCTGACAGATGGCACTCCAGTCTCTTCTTGAAAGCCTCCAGTGATGAAGCTCCCATAACTTCTGATAACACTTTTTTCTTTTTCTCTTGTTTTATACACTTTTATTTTTCACCTTTCTTGCTGTTCTTTGTCTTTAAATGTTTTATGTCATTTGCATGATGACATGATGATGATCATCATCATTATGATATTTTATCTTTCCTTTTTATATATTATATTTTAGCCAATTCAAGGGGGCGAACGTACTTAGTATATGTTTCTCCTTCTATTTTTCCCTACAACAAATCTGAGAGGTGATTTGAGTTGAGAGAAGGGGGGACTAGCCTAAAGTCACTTGGCCACAATGATATCTTTGATTTCACAGTGGCTTTTATCAGATGTCTCTGCAGGTCAAGGCAAGATCAATCTTTCTGCCATCCACACACCCATCACTAGACAGTGTCTGGGAGCACCATAAGATATCTGGGTGGGGTCAGAGGTGATATTCAGCAGGTTCTGACCAGTTCTGGGGAACCAGTAGCGGACATTTTGAGTAATTCCGAGAACCAGCAAATACCACCTCTGACTGGCTCTGCCCCCATCTAGTCTCTGCCTCCTGAGTCCCAGCTGATCAGCTGGGTCTTCTTTTGTTGCCCTGCACAGGAGAACGGAGCTGGAAAGCAGGTTAGTGGGGTGGGGAGGGAATGGAGATTTTACAGTATCTTCCCCCTGCCATGCCCATGAAGCCACGCCCACAGAACTGGAAGTAAAAAAAATTGAATCTCACCACTGGGTGGGGTGCATTCAGCTTTGAGGTGAGTAATAATTGTCCTCCTGCACCACTGTTGAAAGAGAGCTAATGTCTCAAGCTGGATTGGGTCATGGAGCCTCCACCTCTTCTCCTGGATGATCCCCCTCAAAATGACCTCCAATCCACAGACATGATTCAGCCCAGCCCAGCTTTCCAAACATAAGTCTGGCCTCTAATTTGGAACAGATGATTCATATATCAACAGCAAAGATTCTAAGAGGTGGGAGAGGCTGGGGAACTGGTCATTTGAGGGAAACAATGAAAGGGACTGTTTAAGGGAACTGGGATGGGCCAAAGAAAGACACAGAGTCTGAGGTCATTTTCCCAGTTCTGCCTTCTGCCACCAGCTTCATCTGCACACCGGACAAAACTCCTTTTCATTCCCACAGCCTCACTGTCACCTTAGCTTCCTGTTGCTTTGCTTTGCAAAAGGTACCCCCCCACACACACACCTCCATAATCGGGTCATAGTTCTGTCTTTGTATATGTGGTGGTGTGTGCTTGTTATTTGTACAATAATTAAAAAGTAGCACACAAATATCTCACTTGATCTCTAAGTAAACAGTGCACGATTACAGTATTCATATACTGTAATTCATTCGGCAAACAATCCCATTCCGTCATCAGAGGAATTTGTACAGGAAATGTTTCCCCTCTCATTAGCATACCCAATCTTGGTATACAATAAAAATAACTTCGAAATGGGCAGTATGTTGGAGCCTTTTTTGGCTTGAGGGAGGAATCTGGCTAGACAAGGATGAGTGTTGTACTTCTGCCTTGAACAGCTGTGAGGCAAAGGAGTTAGATTCCTTGATTTATCTGAAAATAGTAAATCGTACCATAATATTCCAGGGAGGGCTGTTCCTGATAAGCACAGCCAGCAGCCATACTGTTCCATTTTCTCTCCTAAATTTCTACTTCCCAGCATTCATTGTCCACGAAAAAGGGTGGGATTTTATTTGTTTATTTCCAGTCTCTTCAATTTGCATGGCTTATTTTTTTTTCCTTCCCTTGATATGGTATTTGCATTCATTTTGTATTTTATATTTGTGCCACACCTGATATTTTCTTGTCTTCTATTTAGCATTATGTACTTGGATTTATATTCTGTGTTTCCCCTAGAACAGGGCTGTCAAATTCACCAGTGATGGGATTCAATTTTTTTATTACCGGTTCTGTGGGCATGGCTTGGTGGGTGTGGCAGGAGGTTGTATTTGCTGGTTCTCCAGACTACTCAAAATTTCCACTACCAGTTCTCCAGAACTGGTCAGAACTTGCTGAATACCACATCTGAAACTCACGGTCCATGGGACAGATACGTCACATGCTGGCCACATCCGCACCTAGTTTAGCAAAAGGGAAAAAAAGTCATGATACATCACATGACACTGCCATGACAACACAAGTTTGACACCTCTGCTGCAGAAGGTCAAATCTCCGTAGATAAAGATCTCCCTTCATTTTTCCCAAGTGCAACCTATGATGTGGACTGAATAGAGTGGGCTGGCCACATAGCCAGAAGAACAGAGGGGAGCTGGACCAAGGCAGTCATCAAATGGATCCCGTTTGATAAAAAGCATCCATGAAAGAGACCTAAAATAGGATGGATCGATGACATCAGCAGCCTAATTGGAAAAAGTAGGGGTGTCAAACTTGCGGCGTCACATCAAAGGCATTGTTGTCACATGATGTATTTTTCCCTTCGCTAAACCGGGGATGGGTGTGGCCAGCGCATGATACATCCTACCTGCGGGCTGTGAATTTGTCACCCCTGAGCAAAAGAAAACTCAGGGGCATATTGCTTGGAAACATGCAGAAGAGACCTTCATCCTGAAGTGGATAGACAATGGGCTAAGATGATGAAAGACAGAGCATCTGGCTCAAAAACATCCTCCAAGTTTCCATGGCTAAGAATAGTATTTTATTTTATGTTATTATTTTATTTTTATTATATTATATTTATTTTATATTTTATTTATTTTATTATTTTTATTTTATTTATTATTATTCTCCTGTCTTTTCATAGATCTTCAAAACTGAATCTTAATACTAGCATAGGTGATACCTGCTGCATTTCCTACCCCCTCTTAGTATTTCCCATACTGTTATCAATCAGGCAGGTAATACACTATTTTGCTCCTGTAAATGTTATATGGCATGAGCTGCAAATAACACTGTTAATAGAAAATTTCTAATGTGTCCTGCTCCCAGGCAAGTGCTTTTTTTTTCTTTCAATCAGATGGAATAGGACTTCCTGCATGTTGGCCTTGTGCTGGTGGGCCATTACCTGCTGTTAGGCTGCATGTCCCACATCCTGCCTCCCAACTCAAGTTTCACAACAGAGCCACAGGGCAACCCCCTACATTTCCATTTCATAATTGTGCAAATGGTGCCAAGACTGGCAGTGGCAACAAGGCATCTTGGGGGCGTCTTTGGAAATGCTTCCTGATGCACAACATGCCATACAGGAATCTCCAAACTTGGCAACTTTGAGACATGTGGACTTCAACTCCCAGAATTCCCCAGCCAGTATGGCTGGCTGAGGAATTCTAGGAGTTGAAGTCCACACATCTTAAAGTGGCCAAGTTTGGAGACCTCTGCTGTAAGGAGGAAGGTAAGAGGGGAAAAATGCACACCTGAAGTGAATCCAGGAATCCTAAAAAGGAAGAAAGGCCAATAACCAATCCTTTGGAATTATTTGGAACTTCAAACTCCACTCGGGTCTTCAAAGAAGGATGGGGGATGAGATTTTCTAATTGGAAATCAAATTGCCATGTAGAGGGTATGAATATTGTAAGTGAGGTGGAAAAAATAGTAAGGTCATCATGATAAGCCTGGAAGCAATTATTATGAATGTCTTAAACAATGCATGTGATGACAGAAGTTTTTTGTTCGTGAATTTAATCTCTGCCCCCCTCCTCTTCCCAATCATGATTCCTAACCTTTACACTATTATTTACAGAGAGAAGCCACTTATAATGGCACCATCTGAACTCTCCCAGCTAGGTCAAAATAGGAGCTTCAAATAAAAGAGCCAACTTTCATTGCTTCTCTGGTTGGCAAAAACAGATTGTTTCCCTTTTAAGGCTAGGTCACACTGGCCAACGGATGCAAAACATATGCAAAAAGGACACAGCGGATGAGCAAAAT
>BHFT01034627.1:0-25947 GCA_004320025.1 Laticauda laticaudata | reverse complement strand
TGTCTATCTAAGATCCAGGCAGCATATTAGAGAGAGAAAATGCATATTCAAATGTCATATGGTTAGCACTTGATCCACCTCTAAGATTAACGGCGGAATCATGTTAACACCCTTAAAATGAACGTCTCCCCGCGGTATGTTGGAAAGGTAAAAAAAAAAATAAAAAGGGGTGGACATTCTTTACCATTTGTGGTGGTCCTGCCCAGAGGCTCAAAAAATATTGGCTTAAAATCAAATATTTGGCTACAGGAAATTACTACGAACAATTGTAGATCTAGAACCAGAAACTCTTCCTTTATTGGGGAATCTTCAAAACAAATTATGTATGATTATCAAATATTTACTATTACACATATTAACTGCTGCCAAGGATTGCCTTTGCTCAATGGTGGAAACAGCCAAGGCATACCCTCAGAGAAACTTGTGCAAATTACAAAAAAATTATTGAAACTGCGCAGACAATGGACACAATTATATGTTGAGCTAAAAGATAAAAAATAAAAGACATCAATATTTTTATAAGGTGTCGGGTAACAACGTGTCTATAACTGGATAGAACAAAGATAGATTAAAAGATAGGATAGTTAGTAACCATAAGTTAATGATTTAAAATAAGAATTGTAATTAAATGCCATAATTTAATTATCTGTAAATAATGTATGAATGGTCATAAGCAGAATCACTACAACTTGCTATTGTTTGAGTGATATATTTATTTATTTTTATGTTTTAATGCAAATAAAAGTTTAATAAAGTATAGTTTAAAAGAAAAAATTTAGATAAGCGAATTTATAGATTAAAGATATATATTTGCACCAAATTTAATTATATATTTTAAATATGCACAAATAAGATAGAAATGTATGAGATTGATGTCACAGAACTGTTAATGTAATGATTATCTTTTTGTTTTTAAAAGACATAAAAGACTAATACAATTTATTTAAAAAAAGAACTGCCATTTTACTAAATGCAGTGTCTTTAAAAACCCATAATGTTTGTTTGGCATTATGACACTGTTTTAGTACTCGGGGTTTAATTGCTGATGGTACATACATCTTATCTCATCTCCAGGCTATTTCATCTCTCATGTCACATTGTGTTTTATGTTCTAGTAGCCATGGGTCTCAAGCTACTGTATCGAGTAAATCGACTGTCATAATATCAGTGAATGTATAACATCTGGTTGTGACATTATCACCTGCACAACATCTTCTCGTTGACTATTGTGGCAGGCATGACAATACATCTGTCAGAAAATTTCTGCCAGCTGGGACATAGTTTAAAGTTAAACCTTCGAAAATATAATGCCCATCGAACTTGTTTGGGCAACAGTCTTTGAGGTGCTTGTAATGCTTCCAAGTTCTTATGGTCTGTTCAAATTTTATTTCAAATGGAGACTGCACACCTTCTAACAGGTGCTGCCCAGGGGTGGGTTTCTATTGGTTCTGTCCATCTCTGTAGAACTGGTTGCTCTGAAGAGCAGCAGACATAGAACCGGTTCTATGTCTGATGCTGTTGTGGCCCACCTGCCCTCCCTGGCTCTTATCTGACCTTTATTTCCTGCTTTTTCAACTGCAGCTGCTTTGTGCGACACAGCTGCAGTTGAAAAAGCAGGAAAAAGGGACTTTTCCAACTGCTGCACACTTGCACGCAGCGCTGTTCAGTTGTCTGGGCAGCTCAGCAGGTTGTAAATTGCAGTTGCGCGACTCGTGCTATTCGCGCATGCACCCATGACGCATACACAATGCATACAAACATAAAGAAGTGCTGGCTTTCTCTCAGCTGCTTCTGAACTCCTGAGCAGTTACTCACAAAGCAGACAGTACTCATTCTTTGATGTAATCACATTTCAGCTTTAATTTAAGCAGTCAGGATTAACACCAGCAAAAATGGGAAACCCATGAAAAGCCAGCTCTGAGAGCTATCACCTCTCAGTGCTTTAAATACTTCCTTTGCAATCCCGGGTTAACCAACATCTGCTCCCTTCTAATACTGCGCCCCCCTAATATCCGCCTGCTATCCTGCATCTCCTATCCTACCCCTTCATCATCCACCACTGTGCTTCTTTGCTATCCAATTCCCCTAACCTATTCCACAGTCTATCCCAACCCTGTGCTTCCCGCACCATTCCCAAAGGTTGCAAACAGCCACAGTCACACAAATTCAGCCCCATCCAGTACAGGTTTCACAGCCTCCCAGCCACTACATAGCAGCTCTGTCACAGTGAAGTATCAGGATCGTTGGGACCCTCTTTCTGAGCTCCTGGGCAGCCATATCTTGCTTATGGCTCTGGAACAAAATGGAAGGCATCCGGAGCTTCTGAGTGGCCCTAACATGCTGTGGCTGCTGATGCCACCCCCTTGCATGCCCTGCTGATGTGTCAGGTTCCAGAGCAGGTCAGAAAACATCTGGAGCCCAACACATCTAACTGGCAAAATGCTGTGGGTGTTTTCAATGTTCTGAGTCTCAACACAAGTTTGTCCATGACCTCTGGGCTAATTACACATCTAACACACCCAGAGTCCAATGGGGCTAACATCTTTCCCTAGACACCAGACAAGGCACCCTTAATTCCACTGGGATGGTCATGGGGACCACTTGTTGATCTACCAGGGGGTTGTCATTGGAATCGGACACAGGCTCACCCAAACTGGTCAGAGTTCCCAGCTCCACTTTTCCTGGAGAAGTGAACTCAACGACTTCCATGGCCTTCAGAGCTGTTTCATGCTGCTTGGCAGGAGGTTTTTTGACTTTCTTTCCTCCAGCCAACGTTCCTTTGACATCCAGTTTAGTGCAACAATCAGCAGCTCGATGACCCTCCTTCCCACATCAGAAGCACACTGGATTTGGGTTTCACTGCTGACTCACTCTTTTGAGCTTTAGGAGCCTCTCTCAGAGCGGTAGGTGGGGGCTTACTCCAGTTGTGGCCACTCCTGCATCTGTTTCTGGCTAGATCAATTTTTACATCAGATGCCAACACATAAAAATGCTGAATATCTCTAGGATCCCTTCTGGAAATACAGCTTTGATAGACATCCTCATTCAGCCCATCTTTGTAAGCTTCCATCAGGGCCTCCTGGGACCATCCTCGCATGTAGCACATCAACTCTTGAAATTCCTGGGTGTATTCAGCAACCGACCCTCTCCCCTGGCTAACGGTTTTCATCCTAACTCTTGCCTCACTTTCAGCAAGGGGATCTTCAAACCAAGTGCATAGGGCTGCTATAAACATGTCATAATCCCTCAGCTGAGGTGCATCATCATTATGAAGGGCCGCAGTCCCTTCTAGGGCTGTGGTGACACAGTCAGCTGGTGCTCCATTCAAAATGCAAGAAAGAAACACTTAGACTCCATTAATTAGAGAAAAGATATCTTTTGCTGGAAATCAAGTGGTACCATCAAAGGAATTCTGAATCTGAGGAATTGAGCGTGAAAATTGCACATACAAAGTGATGGCAACATTTCCACCCATAATAGTTCAAACTATCCATCCAATTATAATGTCATGTGGGGCATCTTCAGGTGGTGATGAGGCATGTGTCCGTTGACCTTGGCCTATTTTGATAAAGAGGTGCGCTTAGGCATAGCATAGGAAAGAAGTATAAATAAGAAACTCCCCCCTCAACTTATACAGTGTATTCTCTCAAAACCTCCAGCATACTTCCCATAACTATTTCACCCCTCCTCCCCCCATTACTTATGACAGCCAAAAGATACAAAGGAAAGGAAAGAAATCTTGAAGGCTGACATTTGGCCCTCCTGCAAAAGAGGTGTTAGCCCTATCAAAGAAAGAGAATACAAGATAAAAATATTATATACATGTTACACATCCTACAATGTTGTAAGGTTTGTCGGGATATTTAGCATGAAATGTCTGTATGAGCCTAGTGGCTTGAACATCCCTCTCATTTACCCATTCTGACTGGGAAAGAGGAAAGTGTTTCCACATGACCAAATACTGAAGTCAACCTCTTTGTTTCCTAGAATCCAAAATTTATTTATATTTCAAAATGTTGTTCACCCTCAATCAGAAGAGGAACAGGAGGATCGACCTGAGCTGGTCTCAGGTCAGAGGTATGTTCAGGTTTCAACAAACTAACATGAAAGACAGGATGAATCCTTCTAAGGGTTTTAGGTAATTGCAGTTTGACTGCCACGGGATTCACAATCTGTTCAACCAGAAAAGGTCCAACATATTTAGGCCCCAACTTTTTAGACTTTTGTGTGGTTTGTAAATATCTAGTGGACAAGAAAACCTTGTCCCTTCCTTGATATTGTTTTTGTGGAGCTCTCTATGTACAAATTACTTATGAGCTTGATGAGCATCATCCAATGCTTTACGGGTAACTGGTCAGGTAAGCTGGAGTTGGGTTATCCATTCACTCAATGACTGAACATTGGGTTTCTCCTGTGGAAGCTCGGGTATGGGTCTTGTCTTGTCCTGAAGCAACTTTAAATGGGGTAAAATCAGTGCTACTATGAACCAAATTGTTATATGCCACCTCAGCAAATGGCAATAAGTCCGACCAATCATCTTGTTGATAATTAATATAGCATCTAAGATATTGTTCCAATACCAAATTAGTCCTCTCACAAGCCCCATTGATTTGTGGGTGATGGGTGGAGCTTAAGCCCTGGGCGGAGCCCAACAACTTCAGGAACTCCTTCCAAAAGCATGAAGTGAATTGGACACCCTTATCCGAAATTATCAATTCAGGAACACCATGCAACTTATAGACATGTAAAATAAACAGTTTAGCTAAAATTTTCGCAGATGGGATTTTTGCACAAGTTATGAAATATACCTGTTTGGAAAACAAATCCATTACCACCCAAATAACTGTATTTCCCCCACTTTCAGGTAATTCCACTATAAAATCCATAGAAATTTCTTTCCATGGAGCAGTCTGTCTGGTTACATTTTGTAGTAGGTGAACTGGCTTACCAGGCGGCCATTTGACCATATAAGTTTCAATGTCCTCTTTTCAAATAGTCCACCAAAATTGCCTTTTAACCAACTGTAGGGTTTTTATGAACCCAAAATGTCCAGCAGCTTTGGAATCATGAGTTTGTTGTTATGCTAGGTTTCTCAACTTTGCTGGCACATATAATTTAGCCCCCAACCATGCCAATCCATCTCTAATTGTACAGTTATTTGAGTGATCCAGGAACCAATCATCAAGTTTCAGAGCTTCTTTTAGCTATGCAGATAAATCATTTGATAAATCAACTTCCCCTTTTTTTCTGGGCTCTAGTAGCTATTGGAGCCACCAAATGTCTCGCTGGGACAATAGGGTGGATCATTTCGGGATGGGCACTATTATACTGAGGCAGCCTAAACAGTGCATCAGCCATGAAGTTCTTCCCTCCGGAATGTACTTCAATGAAAAATTAAACTGTCTGAAGTATTGCGCCCAGCAAACTTGCTTAGGCGACAGTTTTCGAGGCATTTTTAGATTCTCTAAATTCTTGTGATCCGTCCACACCTCAAAGGGGTGTTTTGTCCCCTCTAGAAAATGCCTCCAGGTTAATAGTGGCCAATGAACTGCAAAAGCTTCTTTTTCCCAAATGGCCCATCTTCTTTCTGTCTCAATTAGTTTATGGGAGGTGTATGCACATGGTTGAAGAATTCCCATCTCATTTGCTTGTAGTAGCACTGCCCCTACCACTACATCACTTGCATTGGCTTGGATTACAAAAGGGGCATCCATGTCCGGGTGCTTTAGCACTGGATAAGTTGCAAAAAGTTGTTTCAGTTTCTCAAAAGTGGCTTTACACTTTTGTGGACCACTCTAGCAGTTGACTGGGCTTCGGTTTCACCTCCCCTTCATTTTTAGGAGATTTTTAATAGGTAGTGCAATCTTCACAAAAGGTATGATAAACTGACAGTAAAAATTAGCAAATCCCAGGAAACTTTGCAATTGCTTTCTGGTGCGGGGAGGGGTCCATTCCAAGACGGTGTGAACTTTCCCCAGATCCATTTCTATGCCATCATGTGATATGCGATAGCCCAAGTAGTCAATTTTCTCTTGGTGGAACTCACACTTGGATAATTTCGAGTACAGTTCAGCAGCTCAAAGTTTTTTCAAAACTGATCACACTAATTTCACAAGTTCATCGAGAATCTCAGTGTAGATAAGAGTATCATCAAGATAAACCAGTACTCTTTTGTATAAATGTTCATGCAAAACCTCATTTATCATTTGCATGAATATAGCAGGGCCCCCTATGGACCAAATGGGAGAACGTTGAATTGGAAACATCCCATTGGGCAATTAAAAGCAGTTTTCCATTCATCTCCCTCCTTAATTCGAACTTGGTAGTAAGCTTCTTTCAAATCGAGTTTCGTAAAAAATTTCCCTTTGGCTAGATGGGCCAACATGTCCTTCATCAAGGGAAGGGGGTATATGTTCTCCACTGAAATAACATTTAAATTTCTACAGTCAACACACAAGTGAAGTGAGCCATCTTTCATCTCACGGAACAATACTGGGGCCACTACCCGAGGCCTAGAAGGTTGGATGAAACCTCGTTCAAGATTTTTATTGATAAATGAGCACAGCTCGTCTAGCTCCCGCGGTGTCATCGGATACAATTTAGGTTTTGGGAGTTTCACTCCTGGTAAAATTTCAATACTGCAATCTGTTGGATGATGGGGGAGGAGCTCGTCCGATGCCTTTTCACTGAACACCTCCTTTAGATCCCAATATTCTTCAGGGATTTTCTCCTTCCCCCCTCAGGTTCTCACTGCCCATGGATGCCAACTCTGTGGAATTCTGCGAGTTTGGCTGAGATTGCCCCCTTCCCTTCTGGGGGTTGGTCAGGGTTGTATAATGATCCCCTCCTCCAATCTACTTGGGGGTTCCACTTCTGGAGCCAAGGCAAGCCTAGTAGCAGGAGGCACTCCATCCCAGAGGTGACAATAAAACACAAGGTCTTTCTATGCCTCCCCATCGTCATTTCCACTGGTTCCCTTATGAAATGTGCAGGGCCGCCCCCAGCTACTGATCCATCCAGTTGGCAAAATGCTATGGGAGTTTTTGAAGTTCTTAGCCTTAAACCCAATTTCTCCATGACTTCTGAGATGATTATGCACCGTGTGCACCCATAGTTTTACAAGGCCAATATTTCCCCTTGGGGTCCTGACATGTGTACCCTTAATCTCAATGGGATGGTCATTGGGACCTTGTTTGGACTTACCAGAGGGTCATCTTCAGATTCAGATTCACTCTCACCAGAAGAGGTCAGAGTTCCCAGCTCCTCTCCTTTCGGAGGGGCGATCTCTACAACCTCCTCCACTTTAAGAGCCATTTCACGTGGCTTGACTGGAGTTTTTCAGGTTTTCTTCCTCTCTCTGGAACCCCCTTTGGCTCCAGCTTGGCGCAGCAGTCTGCAGCCTGGTGACTCTCCTTCCCACATTGGAAGCATGCAGTGTTTGCTGCCAATCCTCCCTTTTGGGATTTTGGGGTTTCTCAAGGGCTGGTGGGGGATGGTTTGTTCCAACCAAAGCCACCCCTGCATCTCTTTTGGGTCAGATCAATCTCCACTTCTGCTGCCAACACATACCAGAGCTGCAGATCACTGGGGTCTTTTCTGGCAATGCAGCTTTGATAAACATCTTTGTTCAACCCATCTTTAAAAGCATCTATCAGGGCCCCCTGGGACCAGCCCCGAATATGGCATGCCAGATCTCTAAATTCCTGGGTGTATTCAGCCACTGATTTATGTTTTCATCCTAATCCTAGCCATACATTCGGCTAGTGGGTCTTCAAATCTGGCGTGCAACGCTGCCATGAACAGGTCATAATTCATCAACTGGAGGGCATTATCATTATGCAAAGTCACCATCCATTTTTCAGCCATCCCCTCCAAAGCCCTGGTAACACATCTGACTTTAGCTGCCTCTGAGGAAAAGTCCTTGTCATACTCTTCCATGTGATTCCACGTTTGAAACAGAAAAAAACCCTAACTCCTTGGGATCCTTTCCATATTTTACTTCCAATGGAGGCACCTTTGGAGCTCCAATTCTGGCAACTGTTTCCCCTGCGGGGGGCTGGGGGGCTGGGCTGCTCCTGCCTGTTGCATTGGCCCAGGTTGATTTATGGGGATGGCTGCCTGGGCTCTCATAGCTGGGGCTGCCTCCCCCTTTTCCCTTTCATACCTTTGATCAGGCTGGGTTCCTCTGACAGCTTCATTCAGAAGTTTTATGGCTTGAGCTAATAAAAGATTATTTCTTTGTTCCTCTTGCCATGCTTCTTCTCCTTGATGCCGTCAAGTAGTGGTCACCCCTGGAGGGGGTTCTTTCTCAGGTTCCTTCCAGCCAACCTCCAGGGACCATTTAGGTTTTACAGCTGGCTTCTCATTGAGATGTAGCCCGGCTAGCAGCTTGGCCTCCCCTGAAGCATCTAGAAGCAGGGAAATTGGTCTTCTAGTAGCTCCCAATCCTCTGGCTGGATTGGACATTGTTTTCAGACCCCCTCAGAAGAAAAAGTATTAATTCTCTGGGTGGGCTGGTAAACAGATTCAGAATAATGTCAACTGATGCTCCATTCAAAATACAAGAAAAAAACACTTAGACTCCATTAATTAGAGAAAATATATCTTTTACTGAAAATCAAATGGTAGCATCAAAGGAATTCTGAATCTGAGGAATTGAGTGCAAAAATCACATATACAAAGTGATAGCAATGTTCCCATCCCCAATAGTTCAAATTGTCCATCTAATTACAAGTTGTTTGTAATGTCATGTGGGGCATCTTCAGGTGGTGATGAGGCATCTCTCCGTTGACCTTGGCCTATTTTGATAAAGAGGTGCGCTTGCATAAGAAAGTATAAGAAAGAAGCATAAACAAGAAACTACCCCCCCAACTTACACAGTTTATTCTATCTAAACCTCCAGCTCACTTCCCAAAACTATTTCACCCCTCCTTCCCCCTGTTACTTATGACAACCAAAAGATGCAAAACAAAGGTAAGAAATCTTGAAGGCTGACACCTCACTTTGGCTGCTTCTGAGGCAAAATCTTCCCCATATTCCTCCATATGATTCCAAATTTGGGCTAACCCCAAAAACTCTAGCCTTGGACTGTCTACTATTGACCTCACCCCTTTCCTAAGATGTCTGTAGGAGGCTTGCATAAATGCACCAACCTGCCTACCATCCCTGTCCTATTGTTTCTTTTATTTTTTTTATATGTACCCATTTCATGTATTCATAACTATGTATATACTTATACCTATTATCTTGTAAGCGATTGACAAATCAAAATAAATAAAATTAAATAAATAAAGAACTCCATGGAATCTCCTCTGTATTTTACCTCCAACACAGGAACTTTTGGAATTCGGTACCTCCATGGGGCTGCCCCTGCACGGAGGGGGGAGGTTGAGCTACAGCAGCCACTGGCATTCCTGCAGCCAGTACTGGCCCTGGCTGGGCTATGGAAAACACTTCTGGGACTACAGAGGCTTCTGCCCCCCGCCCAATTGCTTACCAGCCTCTTCACGCACAGGTAATACGTACCTTTCTCTAGCTCTCTGATTCTCCAGAGCTTCATGCAATAAATGCAAAGCTTGGGTCAGCAGGAAGTCTTCTTTGTCTTCCTCCCTCCAGGCAGCTTCTTCCCACTGGCATCTGGCAGCTGTCACTCCAGGTGGGAGCTCCTCCAGCATTTCCATCCATCCTACTCCCAAAGACTATTTGGGATGAATCACTAGCTTCTCCTTGATCTGCAATGCATATAGCAGCTTGGCTTCCCCTTGACTGAAAAGGAGCTGTGAAGGGCATGACAGCACTGACAGCTCCCAAATCTTCTTGATCACTGCCTTGGTTAGACATTATTTCTTCAACCCCCATGGCAGAGGTTAATCTCCAGGTGGGCTGGTAAAGAGAGATCTTGCTTTATGTCAGTTGTGCTTCCATTCACAATCCAGGAAATAAATCCTTAGACTCCATTAAAATAGAGAAAGGTACTTTTACTGGATTAGAAGTGATAGTAACAAAAGAAAAGCCAAGATCTGAGGCAAATAGGTGCGGAAATTACATATTGAAAATTATCCCAAGTTCCCTCCCCCAGGAGTCCAGACTAGTTATCCAATCTGAGGTGTGTATAATGTCATGTGAGGTACATCTTCAGGTGGTTTCTCACTCATTTGGCATGCCAAGACGGCTGACCTTGGCCTAGAAAAGATAAGTGTATGCAGTTGCGCAGTAAGCAGGAAAGCATCCCCCCCCCACAGAAACGTCTTTGCACTTCAAAAAACTCCCTCCAATATCAAATTACCCCTCCCTCCCATTTCTATGGCAGCCAACAAGAATCAAGCAGAAAAAAAATGTCAAGAAAACTTCTTGGTGGCTGACATAAGCTCTGTATATTATCTTTGGGATATTGCTGTTGACAGAATTCTCCACTAAAATTTGATCCAATCTGACTCCTGTTGTTTAAAAAAAATAATGTATTTCTGTCCCCACATGACCTGTATTGGATGCAGTAAATGCAGGGCGTGCATGAAGGCTCAGGGAGGGTGAAAAATGGGCCTCCCAGAAGTTTGGGAAGGCTGGAAATGGGCCCATTTCCAGCTTCCAGAGAGCTTCTGGAGCCTGGGGAGGCCGTTTTCGTCCTCCTGGAGGCTCGAGGAAAGCCTTTGGAGCCTGGGGAGGGCAAAAATACCCCCCAACGTGGTGCAGGAGACTGACTAATCCATGCCCACCATGGCCATGCCCACTGAGCAACCAACCACTGAACCTTTGCTAAAATTTTTGAAGTCCAACCTTGCTTCTGCCCAGAATTTATATATACATAATATTTTAAGAGTAACGAGTGTATATTTTATTTTATTCATGCAACAAATAGTATTATGCTCTCAGAATTCTTTACAACATGAACTAAAACATGGCACAAAAAGAAAAGGCGATGAATAAAAGACATGCATTTTTGTACCTTTCAAGCAAATCTCTATGTGTTCATCTTTTAACAAGCCAAGAAAATCAAGATCTAAATCTCAAAAGGATAAATAAGTGCAAATACTAAGTATGGTTAATTTTATATTTGGAATATTACTAAGAGAGGAAGATAAAACTACAAGCAACTATTTTAATATATGACTAATTCTAATTAAATAAGATGATCTGGCAACTTCATAGAGCAGCTTTTTGCTAAAGTTCTGGCACTGTTTGATTGACTGTTTCATTCTGCCTATCTGTTCTCTTCCATCTGTTGATGTTCTGTGGCTTGTTCCTTATGATAAATTCTTGCTCAGTAACTCTCTTTCTAGCTTCTTCGTTTTCAGCTTATCCTTTATTCTGCCTGAAATATTTTCTCTTTTGCTGTCCAAGCTGCTTTTCTGGGTAAAACTATCTACACTGGAGAGAAAGCCATAGGAATGACCAAACCACCTTATTTGCAAATAAGTACAGGCAGCTAAAATCAAACTGTTTTATTAACTAGGCCATATACATGGCAGTTACATCTCTAACACCAATTGCATTCATTTGAGGATATTCCCATTTTTCTATCTTTTTTTCTATGTTTATGTTCTTTAATTCTAATGGAATTAAATGACAAGAGATTGATTTGCTAAAGCACTAATCTATTTTTTCCTAAATCTACTAGAATCTACATTTTCAAGAACATTGCTAGTACAAAATCAATTACTTTACAAATAAGAAATTATTTACTCTTAAATATCAGCTGTGTTTTCAGTATGCAAAGTTTTCTAAGAAAGGTTGAGTCACATTATCTCTCCACCTTGTTATGACATGTCATATACTGTATTTATACGAATAATTTCAGGGACTATAAGACTACAATATTTTAGGCCCAGCAATTCAAGACTTGATTTTCATATGTGAGATTTGGTTTAATCACACTGCCAAATCTAAAATACATTTTCATATGCTATCCTTTGAAATATGTTGAAATTATAATAATAGTAAGAAGATAATATAATTCTCTTTGAAATCAGAATAAAATGAAAAGGAAATTGGCAGCCTCCTTATTCTACTCAATAAGTGCTCAAAAGTATCTCCACTAGATTTGATGGCATTTATTCCCGGTATCTATAGAATTTCAGACTAAAATTTCAGTAGCATTTATGTACTGAGCATTCGACTCAGACAGAGAGGAGTCATGCATAGAAATCAATTGTACTGGACTTTCTGCTGTCTGAATATCCAATGAATGTCAGGAATGTGTTAATATGGAACAAGACTGAAGCTATATGTTTAATATATGCTCACATAGTATGTTGAAGATTGCAAACAAACTAATGTATTGCTCTTTTTCTTTTATTTTAAACATTAAAATAAAACAACACTGGTTTCTTCAGATTTTTATTCCTGTTTGTTGCTGAACCTGAAGGAAATTAGCTCAGCAATTATTCAGAATGATGGATCCACAGAGGCCTGAAGCAGGTCCTGAGCTGCTGCAGAATCCTTGTGTAGAAGTGCTTTCTCCAGCAATTAAAGAGTTGCAGTCTTGCACAGAAACATGGTTGTTCACTTTAGCTGTCCCTTAACTAACACAGGAAATGTTGTCCCCCCAGACACTGACTCTCATTCAGGTATTGCTTTTCAAGTCTTCCACTCATAGCCAAATATACCTGAATTAATTTAGATCACTGGCGTGCTCTGAGAAATGAGTCTATCTTAGATTTCATCTTTATAGTCCATATTTGAATTGGTTAATAAGTCCTTTTACAACTTTATAGATTACATCAAGAGTTAACAGCTGAAACTTGGCAGCATGCTCACTCTTTCTGGGGTAATGAATTTCCTGGTTGAAAGTTACCAGTTTGATCAGCTCCTCAAAATTATTTACACATTGCAAAATTAGTTTGACTATTCAAGTGTGTTCGGGGTCAGGAGGGTTGCTCATTTTTCAGCATATTTAATCATTAAGAATATTAAAAATACTATTTGAGTTTGTTTGGTGAGAAAGATATCAGTGAGATGTTTCATATGTTATGCATTTATTTTTATTTATGTATATAATGTGGAGAACTGCTTGGCTCAAATGATCGGACAAATCTTTAAAAGCAGTAATTAAGAGGAATACAATAACTAAGAGATTCAATACAGTTTTCCAGAAGAGGAAAAAGACATAACAAAAGAACGAACTAACAACAATATAACAAAGTTATGTTAAGAAAGCCAAAAAATGTGCTTGAATTCCCACATATACAAAAAGTTAGGTACTTTATGCTGGAGAATTGCAGCTACTGCAGCAACTTCATTGACAATGCTAGTCTGTCTCACTCATATCTGTCTGGGATGCCATTTCATGCTGATACTAATGCACCGTATTACAAAGTATGATTAGCGGGTTAGTAAGACTATGTAACCATATATTTTCCTTCATCTGTAGATAAAGGATCTTCTCTTATGGCAACGAGAAAGAATGTGTCTGTCAGATACCCCTTGAGCATGGCAAAAATCGTGGCTCTCCAGAGGCTGACCCCTAATTCAGGAACCTACTTATTCAGCAGAAGATTCACAGATATAGCTTTGCTGGATCACTTTTTTATTGGAGTCCAGAAAAAAAAAGCCATATACATGCAGAAATTAAGGATGCTTAAAATTGTACACTGGAACATATTTGTCTGTCTGTCTGCCTTTCTCTCCCTTCCTGAGCCAAGTGATATTTGGTTATATTTTTGATTGCCTTGAGTGGTGTCTGAACTATATTGACACAATGGATTTTCCTAAGCAGGGATCAAGCAATCCAACCTGCTTCACCAACTTTATATTTCTAAGTACAGTGAGTGATCAAGATAATTTCTGTGTTAAAATTAAGGGGAAAAAAGTGTTAAACAGTACAGTCAAAGGCAGCCTGACTAGGCACCATGTATTCGAGAATTGAATTGTAAGAATTCAGTTTTGAAGATAGCTTTAAGAAGCAGCCATGAATTATTTTCTGTCAAGGAAACTTAAAATTGCCTTCCTATTCTTACGGACCCTCTCCTTTATACCGAACAGTCCAGTGGTGGGATTCAAAAATTTTTGGTACAGGTTCTGTGGGCATGGCTTGGTGGGCATGGCAGGGGAAGGATACTGTAAAATCTCCATTCCCACCCCACTTCAGGGGAAGGATACTGTAAAATTCCCATTCTCTCCCCAACCCACTAACCTGCTTTCCATTCTCCTGTGTGCAGGGCAACAAAAGAAGACTCAGCCAATCAGCTGGGACTCAGGAGGCAGAGAATAGATGGGGGCGGGCCAGTCAGAGGTGGTATTCTGAACTACTCAAAATTTCTGCTATCGGTTCTCCAGAACTAGTCAGAACCTGCTGATTACCACCTCTGGAACAGTCAGCAAACAACATAGATATTATATGTGGATTGTATGGGGTATTTTTAATGTATATTGTAACAACTTATTATAAATGTTCTAACAGTAAAATTATTTTAGAAAATGAGACATTGGTTAATGATTTCTTACTGGTCATGGTTACTTACAAAATGTTCAATGTATTCCCCTAAAAATGTTTGGGGGTATTTGTATTACTCTCATATTTTACATGTTTGCTTGTAAAGTTAAATTGTTTTCAAGGATCGTGATTGCTATATAACTGTGGTGGCTAACCTTTTTGGGCTAACCTTTCCCATGCCGAAAATTGATCACGTGCATGTGCTCAAGGCAATGTGCTCTGCCCCCCTGCACATGCACGCTCAACACCCCCCCCTCCACATCCCCTTATGCATGTGCATGTGCATGCCTTCCAGGTGATTTTCAGCCTGTTTTTCAGCTTCCAAAGGCTGCAGGGGCTTTCCTCAAGCCCCCAGGAGGGTGAAAATGGCCTCCCCCGGGCTCCAGACTCCTCTGGAGGCTGAAAATGGGCACTTCCGGTATTTCTGGAAGGCCCATTTTTTGGCCTCCTGAGGCTGCAAAGGCTTCCCTTGAGCCTCAGGGAGGCCGAAAAAGGCTTCAAAAGGGCCAAGAATCAGCTGGAAGCAGGGGTGGGTTTCTACTGGTTCTGTCTACCTCTGTAGAACTGTTAGCTCTGAAGAGTAAGAGGCGGCAGGGGAGCATTCAAGGCACCGGCTGGCCCTGCAAGTTCACCCATTGAGGCAGCGGCTCAGGAGTCAATGTTTGCTGACATGCCTGCAGGGACGGCACCTCGAATGCAGTGGCAGTGGCACGGCTTTGCTCTACTTTTCCAACGCTGCACTACTGCCTGTCCTGGGCTTCCTCAACTCTGCCCTGTACCGGCTCCAGGAAGCAGGGAACAGCACCGCGCTCTACGACGTGAGTGTCCCAGGAGGGGGGAGGCACTTGGAGGCTGATCCCTGGCGGGAGGAGTTGCTTGTGAACTTGCTGTTGGGCACAACAACTACAAAGAGGGGCAGGCTTGGTTGAGCAGGATCCTGGATATTGGGCATGTGGTCAAAGCCTTCCTACATATCTACCAATCTATCTTTCCATCCATCCATCCTTTCATCCATCCATCTATCCATCCAAAAAGGTCTGTCTTATCTGTCTGTCTTTCTGTCTACCTACCTACCTACCTACCTACCTACCTACCTATACATACATACATTAATCCATCTATCAATCTACCTACCTACTTACCTATCTATACATACATACATACATCTTCCTACCTACCTACCAATATATCTACCAATATATCTATCTATCGATCGATCGATCGATACATCCATCCAAAAGTTCTGCCTGCCTGCCTGCCTAGTTACGTACCTATCAATATACCTACCTACCTACCTAATATATCTACCTACCAACCTATCTGTCTCTCTGTTTCTGTCTCTATCCATTCATCCATCTATGTTTGAAGCTCCACAAGCACATCAGGAAAGTAGAGCAAAGCCAGTCTGGGAGGGAGGGAGAGAGAGAGGGAGAGGGAGAGAGACCTGATGCACCAGATTGAAATGAAGCCTAGTTTAGACTGCAGCCATTTTCCACATTGAAACATCTTTGGCTTCTATTAAAGGTTTTGTGGACAA
This sequence comes from Laticauda laticaudata, assembly GCA_004320025.1. Lineage (NCBI taxonomy): Eukaryota > Metazoa > Chordata > Lepidosauria > Squamata > Elapidae > Laticauda > Laticauda laticaudata. Next base: position 9,982 of record BHFT01034627.1, on the reverse strand, counting down.
AATATGGTCAAGACTATCAGGAAGCTCTCACATTTTGTTGAGGCTTTAAACAGGATCCATTGGACCAGATCTCCNTTCTTTCTGTCCCTTCCTTCCTTCCCCCTTCTTTGTCCCTTTTTTTTCTTTCCCTTTTTCTTTTCTTCCTCTCTTTCTCTCTCTCTTTCCCTCTCAGGCTCACCCCTTTAGATCAGGGTCGCCAAACTTTTGGACCTCAGGGACCACCAAACTCATAATTTTAAATCCCGGAGACCACTAATATGAATTTTGACTGACGGTGGCTTTCTGGTGTTGGTGGGAGAGTGAGTGGGATTTAGACCCCTGATCTAAAGCTGTCAAAAGTCCAAAAACAGGTCAAGTAGATCTGGGGAGGCCAGTCATAAATTAGAACATTTGCTAAATAACCGGCCATCAAGTGAGGACCACTTGTATTTGGTTTGCCAGCCACCTGGCCACACCCACCCAGTCACATGACCAGCAAGCCATGCCTACCCAGTCACATGACCAGCAAGTCACACCCACAAATTAGGCCACACCCACATAAATTTGAATCCCACCTCTGAGTGGGGGGCACCAAGGATGAGTTTGTAGCACTAAGAGGGCGGTGGACTTAAAAAGTTCGGGAACCACTGATTTAGAGAAATGGAAAAAATTGGGGTCTCAAAATTATAAAATAACAATGTCAACTGCTTATAAAAAAAATTTGGATAAAATGTTTTACAGGTGGCATTTACCCCCAACGAGAATTGCAAGAATATTTAAGAACAAATCGGATAAATGTTGGAAATGTCATCAGGTACCTGGTTCATATTACCATATCTGGTGGACATGGTAAAGGTGCAAAAAAATATTGGACTAAAATCCACACATGATTGGAAAAAATGATAAAACAACACATAGACTTTAAACCAGAGATATTTTTACTGGGAATTATACTGGAAATATACAATAAAGAATTGAAATATTTGATTGTAAATGTTTTAACAGCGGCTAGAATTGTATTTGCTAAGAATTGAAAAAATGAAAAAATACCTATGCAGGAGGAAATTATTAAGAAAATTATGGACTGTGCTGAAATGAGTAAATTGATATTTGAAATTAGAGAACAAGAAGATAAACATTTTTTTAGGATATGGGACTTATTTTATTAATGGTTAGATAAAAAAGACATGATAATGAAATAGACTAAGTTTTGTAATAGAAGATCAATAGATTGATATAGAATATAATACAAAATATATAACCATTGGATAAATGTATAATATAAATTTATAATAAAATCTAGAATATCTCATATAAAATGATGGAATAATAGTTTAGTCGAATGATTAGTAACCGATAAACATATAAGCATATACCAGATTGACAATTTGAGAACCTATATAACTTGTGAATGAGGACTATGAAAGAATAGCACAAAAGATTTGTAACCAACTGACACATTGTATGCATATAATTGGAAGATGGTTTTATGTTTTTTATGTTTTTGTCTGTATATGTTTGTCTTAAAAAATAAAAATCTTTTTTTTTTAAAAAAAGAGAAGGTCACAATATGGAAATGCATTCACAGTATAGGTAGTCCTGAGTTATGACCAATCGTTTAGCAACTGATCAAAGTTATGACAGCCCCCTCAAAGCTATTGATAGTTTGATTCCAAAGTGACTGCATTTAGGGTGCTCAGCAACCGGCCCCCTTTTACTGCAGGGCCATTTGCAGCATCAGAAGGCCATGGGATGGCAATTGAGGAATCTTTTGCTAGAAAGAAGCATTTATTTCCCGCTTCTAGAATCACCCAGCCCACAGCAGACCATGAGTTCACTTAACAACCACCATGTTTTTTTAATGACCACCACATTTACTTTACAAATGCAATTCACTTGTGACTGCTGTAAAAAAGATTGTGAAGTCAGGTCAGTCACACAATGACCTCTTTTGCCAGCATTGTGACCTATGACTGCAACTGCCAGGCTTGACTACAGTTGCAAGTTGAGGATTCCCTCAGCTATTAAAATTCTATCCACAATTCTTTTCCAGTTACAGCTCCTGAGAGCCTTTCTTCACAACAGAGCCTCCGATTCTGTGGAGTCTCCTAAGAGTTGCCATCCTCCAAAGGAGTCACCACAGCTTGACTGCACTCCCTGCTGCTTGGACTTTACTTCCCACCCTCCCCTCCCCTTTGTCCCGTCTCCCAAGTGAATATAATGAACATCTGGACATGTCTATGGAGATTCTCAGTCACAGGTCATGGTTGTCCCAGAGATGCTTTTCAACAGCTGAACTTTCTTGCTTTTTTCCTTGAAAACATTTGCTTCTCATCCAAGAAGCATACTTTCCTTTTGACCAGCAGGTAGCAAATGACCAGCAGGAAAAAAGCTTCTTGCCTTGTCTAGCCTGGAGGACCCTCTGGGGGACTTACTGGGACTGCAAAGCAAGCCTTGGACTAGATTGATATTGGCAGGGGTGGGATTCTACTGGTTCTGTCTGGTTCTATAGAGCGAGTTGTTATGATTCTGTGCAGTTCAGAGAACTGGCAAAGCGCATCATTGCCTGGCCCTCCCCCTCCCCTCCGTGCCCAGTCAGTCCTTATCGCACATGCGCAGCATCGCCTGCAGCCTGCTTTTGCCCACCTGCCAGGAAGCCATTGCTGCATGCCTTCTGCTGCGCCCTGCCTGATCTCCCTGGGTGAGTGAGATTCTGCAAGCTCCAGGGCCCAGTCTCCTACCTGCCACTGCCAGTGGTTTTTCCCCCTTGCCTTTTGCCGCTGCCATCCACCACCCTATCCCCCCAGCAGGTAAGGCCCAGCAGCTGTGGTGAATCCAGGCGGGGGGCGAGATGCAGACTGCTGTGGATGTGAGCTAAATTTCACTGTACCGGAGGATATGTGGAGAGGCTCGTGTTCTCCTGTTGCTGGGAAAGCAAGGGAGTCTTTCCCAGCACAGCTCTGGGCAGCAGAGAGAAACAGGATTCAACTAGGCTGCTTCACTGCCGCCTGGAGCTGCCTGTTTCCCTATTGGAGGGAAACTTGCAAACTTTTCGCTGTGCGAGAAAGACTCTCTTGCTTTCCCAGCAACAGGACTACGAGAATCTCTCCACATGTTTTCTGGTACAGCGAAATTTAGCTTGGATTCACCATAGCTACTGGGCCCTAACCCTTGCATGACACTTTGCCGCCCACATGACCCCTTTGCCTGCCACCCCTTCCCTCTCCCACCCGCAGCCCCTTTGTTGGACCCGAACAATCGCCCCGGTTGGCCCCACCACACCCACCGGTTGCACCCGTGTCAGCAACAGACGTCATCATTTCAAAGTTGAGGGAGAAGTTGGGGAAGGTGGTGGAGGGTTCTGTACTGGCCAGCACAAGAGCTCTGCTGAGAATGGGGAAGTGGCCTTCTAGTGGTCTGACCTGGTGTTCAGGCTGGTGGGCCACGGGAAGTCAGAGCACCAAGGGAAAGGGGGATTGCCAGGGGGAGCTGCCCTCTCTGTGCTGAATTGGGACCATTCGGGGTTGTCCTAGGAATTGGGTGAGTCGAGCCACAGCTCCTTGCCTTCTTAGCTCAGGGAATGGCCATTTTCTGTAGGAGGAGGACTGCGGAGGGGGGAGGTCTACCTGAGCGACTCCTCCAGTGTCTTCGCTGGATTATTTGGACACTTACAAGCAAGCACAGCTAAAGGCACTGCTGTCGCACATCACCCCAATCCTCACCCTGCAGCTCTGTAAGCCAACACCAAAGAAGTGGCCGTTCAGGTGAACCTGCAGTTCAATGCTCAGTCGGATCTCAGCCACTCCAGACCATCTGACCTCAAAGCCCCTCGAGCCGTCTCAGCTGGGAGCCACTGCTCCCAGACTTCTACTCATCTGTACTATGTCACCGCCTCTTCACCTTGGCCAAAGCAGCTGGCCCTGCCCCTCAACCTCCCCTCCCTCGCCTGACCTGAGAAGGTAAGGGTGATGGCGGGGAATACCGAAGTGGTCAGGTCCCTATCTTCCCTTATCTTTCCCCCACTCTCTGTGTCTCTGTGTGTGTCTCTGTGTGTGTGTCTCTCTCTCCCTCAAAGCCGCGACTGGTCCAAGCTTTTCTTGGCATTCTTTGCTACTTCTTTCATTTCTTCTTTTTGGAATCCAGACTGAACAACGATCACCAGCCATGGTGGAAGCATCTCTTTGGGCAACCATCCTCCTCCTCCTCTCGAGACCAGCGGCTGTGATGGGGCCAGGAGGGTGCACACATGAGAGGAGACGCTCCTCAAGCAAGCGCCAAAGCACAGAAAAACTGGATGAGAGGCAGGCGGCTGCTTGCTTGAGGAGGGTCTCCCCGCATGTGTGCACCCTCCCAGCCCTGCCACAGCTGCTGGTTGTGAGATGAGGAGGGGGAGGAGGAGAAGGATCGGCCTAAGGGACATGTCCACCGTGGGTAGCGATCATTGTTCAGCCAGTCTGGATTCCAAAAAGAAGAAATAAAAGAAGTAGTAAAGAGCGCCAAGTAAAGCTTGCTGGCTTGGCCCGGCCGCAACTTAGAGAGAGAGAGAGTGAGACAGACACACACAGACACAGAGTGGGGAAGAGAGAGAGGGGAAGAGAGAGAGGGGCAGAGACAGAGACAGAGAAAGATACGGGGGGAAGAGAGAGCCATAGAGAGACAGATGGGGGGGGGAAGAGAAAGAGAGGAAAAGAAAGAGAAAAAGAGAGGGAAAAAGAAAAACAGGGAATGAGAGAGGAAGAGAGAGAGACAGAGATAAGAAAGAAAAGAGAAAGAAAGAAAAAACAGAAAGGAAGCAAAGGGAAGAAAAGGGATAGACAAAGAAAGGGAGAGAGGAAGGAACAAAGAAAGAAAAAGAAGGAAAGAGAGGGAGAGAGAAGAAAGTGAAAAAGATATATGGATGGATAGATAAGTACATGGAGGGAGGGAGGGAGAAAAAAAGGAGAGGAAGGAAGGACACAAACCCTAGCTTTAGAAGACTTTGAAACAGCACAGCAATCTATGCTGGAAGGGATCTCAGAGGTCATCTTCTAGTCCACCCCCCTACTCCAGCAGGAGATCCTTACAGAATCATAGAATAGCAGGGTTAGAAGGGAATGTGTGCATGCATGTGTGCATAGCTGTCAAAACTCCAGAAACAGGTCAAGTAGCTCTGGGAAGGTCAGTCGTAAATTAGAACACTTGCTAAGCAACCCGCCATTAAGCAAGGACCACTTGTATTTGGGTTGCCAGTCACCCTGGCCATGCCCAGCCAGTCATGTGACCACCAAGCCATGCCCACCCAAGCCAAGCTCACCCAGACACACGACCACCAAGCCACACCCACAAATTAGGCTATGCCCACAGAACTGGTTGTTAAGAAATTTGGATCCCACCACTGCACATTGGGCTGATAGGCCAAGGTGGAATCACCAAACAAAATGAATGTAGAGGACTGGCTTACCGAAAGAGACATCCCCAAAATCAAGAGAGGGGACACTGAAATGAAAAGTGGGTCCGATGACGCAGCCCCTGAGGTGAAAAACGGAGAGATTTTTAAAATACAAAGAGAGCAAACTATGCTGCTCCAGCAGAGATAAGCAATGAAGACAACCCACTGATTCTGCCAGATGCCCAACAGAATGTTCCGGGAAACATTTTACATTCAAGTGTATTTTTTTCTTATCACAAAGAAGAGATGAATCTGCACATGGCTAACAGACCTCACCACACAGTGCAAATGCCTCTGTGAAAATTAGTTAACCTTAACAAGTACTCTAGCTGATATACTAAATGTTGGGACTTACCGAATCACTAAGGTCACAGGCTGGGGAGATCCATTCACATGGAACTTGAACTCTTCTGAGAAGGGGCCCAGGACAGTAGAGCTGAAAGAAATGTGAATGGCCTGATGGCCACCCGATTCCAGGATTCCTTCTCTGGGTTGAAAGGCAAAACAGGCACCCAGCACAGTGGAGGGCCACATCAGGTGGAAGAGGGCATCAATAGCTCCTTGGTTAGATAAGATTGCCTGGCACAGAGAGAAGGTGGAGAGATAAGTGGGGGAAGGAACTTGGCAGTTCAAGAACCAACAGTGGTTCCTCTGAGTTACTTCTAAGCTGTGTGAAAAGCCACAGTTCAAATGGGTTCTGACACTGGATTGCATTAGAAATGGCCTGAAGAACTGACCTAGCCAACATTTGTTATTGGTCGCTCTGGCAATACACATCATAGCAACCGGGTCCAGCACCATCATGTGGCATCCTTGAATCCCTACCCATTTATTTTGCAGAAATGCCTCCATCCTGTAAGAGTATTACCTTGGCTTCTTTTCATCATCACCCTCTGGCCTAAGAAATCCCGGAAACCCTTTGCTGAAGGGCAAATGCCCCTCCTGGCCTTCCAAAGCTTATAAAGATCAGATTGCTTCAGACGACATTGAAAGATTTGGTGCTACGTGGGCAAATTTGGGGTTTTATACACATTCTTATTTAGATATTATATATTTTATGCATTTGTACTGATGATATACACCGAGTGCACAATTATTAGGCAAGGGAGCATTTTGATCATATCAGCCTTTGTATGCATATTTTGCACCTCCAAGCTATATAAATTTAAATGCTTAGTGGATGTAAACAGATCAGGGGATGTGTATTGTAAAATGAGGGAAGGCGTGGCCTAAGGAGATCAACACCCTATATCAAAGTGTGCATAATTATTAGGCAGCTTCTTTTCCTCAGGCAAAATTGGCCAAAAAAGAGATTTAATTGATTCTGAAAAATAAAAAATATATAAAAAGTCTTTCAGAGGGATGCAGCACTCTTGAAATTGCTAAGATTTTCGGGCATGAACACAGAAGCATAAAACATTTTGTTGCAAATAGTCAACAGGGTCACAAGAAACTATTGACAAAAAAAAAAAAACCCANACAGGGTCACAAGAAACTATTGACAAAAAAAAAAAAACCCACATACCTTAACTGCCAAAGATTTGAGAAGAATTAAATATGAACCTACGAGGAACCCATTGTCTTCCAGTGCTGTCATATTTCAGAACTGCAACCTACCTGGAGTGCCCAGAAGGACAAGGTGTTCAGTGCTCAGAAATACGGCCAAGGTAAGGGTTAAGGGTTAGGGTTAGGGTTAGGCCAAAATCTGACTACTACTTAACAAGACACATAAGTTGAAATTGCAAGATTGTGCCAAGAAATAACTGAAGACAGATTTTTTTCAAAGATTTTATGGACTGATGACATGAGAGTGACTCCTGATGAACCAGATGCATGGGCCATGGCTGGATCAGTAACAGGCACTGTTAGATACGGACGGAATGAAGTGTCAGAGCCAGGGATCCACAATTCAAGTTTATTCCAGTAAGTACAACTGCTTACTCAACAACCAGTAACGGCTGGTGGGCAACCCTTATATAGCACGTGCCTGCCATGTCATTACCCAATCACTTCAAAGTGTATTTCCCATGCTAGTCGGGGTGGGCTATTATGTGTCCACACCTGCACAGACACAACAGGCACAGAGCTCCACTTCACTCAGATGCCAACAAGCTAGAGGTGGGGTACTGGTATAGGCTGGTGTTATTAAAGATGAGCTAGTTGCACCTTTTTGGATTGAAGATAGACTCAAAATCAGCTCCCAAAACCTACTTTTAAAAAGAGACTGTCAGATTGTGTGTCTGTTATTTCTTCAATGAAAGAAGAAAAAAAAAGGGGGGGGGGAGACTGATAAAGAAATCCTTCTTGATGTAACCTGAATATATTTAATCTTATATCAAATTTGTATAACCTACTACATATGAACCAATGGAGGGATGAAACCCGATTGGGCAGGAACCTATCGCCTCTGAGAGCTGACAGCACGGAGATTTGAAGACCACCATAAAAAATTCCACTAGTTGGACTTGCCGGTTTGAGTTTCATGTGAGCAGAACTAAACCGAGATCGGTGGCGGGTTTCTCGGTCTCGGTGCTCGCCGGGATTGGGCAGAGCGCCCAGGCCTGGTTTCGAGGGCTCAAGCCACCGTGAGAGGTGTGTGAATAAGGGGGACTGCAACAGGGGTTAGAGGGAGGAAGGCCGCATCTCTCCTACTCTCAGCTTGCCATTTACTCAATATTCCCTTCCCGAAGGCGGTTTGCAGCGGTGTCAGAAATGGCCACCACAAGGAAGAACTCGACCATGAAAAGAATGTGCAGAGGAAATGATCAGGAAAGAGAAAGTTTTGGGCTGACCGATTATAACTGCACAAAAGCACAACTAAGGTCACCGGCTAGAATTTAAAACTAAAAAAAAAAGTAAACATTTGTTCCCAAGAAGATTTTGAACAGCGAAGGAGAGAAAAAGGCGAAAGGATTGGCCTTTTTTTTCTTCTCCGCCTTCCCGTTAGGGAGTTGACAAGTGGATCGTAAGAGATGTTAAAATAAGATATTGGTGGGGAACCCTTTGACGATCAATAGAGGTCATTTAACTGAAAATAAAAATGTCAAAGGGATAATAAGATTTCTGGATACTTAAAATCTTTTCAAAGCAGGGAAAGGACGAGAAAAAGATAAAAGGGCAGGATCTGGAAAAAACGGGCAGGAGACTGCCTAGAATTAAAAGGAATTGTACAGTAAAACCTCACACACAAGACTTCCTAAAAATACATTTTAACTGAAACTTGGCAACAAAATAGTAAGAACCAGACAGGAACGAGAAAATGCAAAAAAAAGAACGGCATGAAGAACAGCTTGGAGTATTTGGATATTTGTGATCCATCTGGGATTTTTTGAGTTATTGGCACTGGACTAAAATACAATGGGGGTGGTTGTTGAACAAGTGTTTACAAATGGCACTACTTTTTAGAAGAACTGAAAATGGAACTTAAAAAGTACAAGAAGATGCTACCAAGAAGGGAGAGGTTACTGGTATCAATAACTATATATACAAATCTTAGAAATGGAGACCTCTGGAATTGATGAGTAGACAGATCAAGTAATGCCGCTTTGAAAATAAGAAGACTGGGTACATGAAGAAAAAGCCATCCTTTTAATTTGAACAGTACATTTTATGTGCGGCGGAACAAGAAGGCACAAGCCGCGCGGAGATTAGGAAGAATATTTAGAGATTTGTAATAAAATAACAACATAAGCAAAGGAAAGAGACAGTTTGAAAATAAGATATAATATTAAGAAAGCAAACAGAAGGAGCGGGAATAGAACCAGAAAAGTGAAGTAGACGAGACCTAAGAGAGGTGTAAAAAGGGCGAATGAGAAGAAGAGAGTAGAAGACAAGAGAAAGAAGTTAAAAGGTAGAAACAAGATATGGAGGAAAAAGGAGGTAGTCTTAGAGAGATCGATGGGACCTATTTTATTAGCAAATGAGTTTCTGCTAAGAGGTACTGAAGAACGTTTTTGAATGAAATGCCTTCTCAAATAATAATGCTCATCTATAGATCCAAGACGCTTCTTTAGTAAGATAATGGGGGCCTCATCCTGTAATAACCACATGTATGATTAAAAGTGGGAGATAAAGTAGTTAGTAATTCAAGTGGAAATTTTTGTTAATAAATAAAGGAATAAAACATAATGAGTAGAGAATTGAATTTAGGGAAGGATGGGAACATTTAATTATTTAATGTTTTATAAAATATAAGGAAGAGAAATAGGGGGGGAAATTAATTACGGAAAGGCTTAAAGGTTCCAAAAAGTATATTTAATTGAAAAGAAATGTTTAAAGGTGTTAAGATTTTAATGAATATTAATGAAAGAACTTGATTGGAATGGATGAGGGTTTTAATTACGTATATTAATCATTCTTAAGAATATAGTGTGTATTTTCAGAATGTACCAAGCAGAATTCCATTGGAAGTTATGTAATATATTGAATGTTATAACCTCAAGGTATATATTGAAGCTTAATTAAGAGTGTGAATGGATAAAATTAAAAGATATAAAGGTGTCATACTCCAATTAGTTAAAGCCCTGTCACACTGCACCAACGGATGGAAAGAGGATGTAAAATGGAGAAAAACAC
>BHFT01034626.1:0-17549 GCA_004320025.1 Laticauda laticaudata | reverse complement strand
GGAGAAAAACTATGTAGAAAATGTAAAACAGTAATAAGATATGGAATAGAACATAAAAGTGAGCATGAAATTGAGTTGTGTCTCTTTGAAGAAGTGTAACCCGGGACCATGCTATTTTCAGAAAAAGATGTTTTATTAGTTTTATGGTGTTTTTTTGTGAAAACCCAAATAAAATTTAAAAAAAAGAAAGAAATATGAGCCAAAATAATACACAATGTGCTTAATGCTTCATGTAGTGGGTTCTTCTTAATAAATATTCATCAGTTATTTGTGCTACATTCCAAAGCAATTTGGTTATAATCCACTGGCTAGCATGATAGACTGACTGAACAGTAGTGTTGGCAAATATTGTTATGTTACTCTTCGTTTAATCAATTGGGACAGATGGGAAAACTGTGTCTACTGTACTATGCCAATTTGAATATGATATACTGAAATACACACTATAATCAGAAAAGAACATTCTTCTTTAAGGTAAAATAATATGTCTCTGGTTGCTGTGGAACAAACTTTTTTTGGCAGCAGCAGAAAATTGATTTCTTCTTTAGGATCTAGTCAGTTAAATCTAAATTTTAATAACTTAGCAAATCAACATATGTGGAATAAAAAATCTGATTTACAAGATTTTTGCAAAAGCATACATACATTTTATGTTATAATTTTTCAGCCAAAAATTGGTATGAGCAATGAAGGATTCTCAGTCTCCAGATCATTACTTTGATTTAAAAAATATAATTGCTAAATGGTGTTATTTTAAGATTTTTTTTTTAGATTCATCTATAAGCTTAAACGTTAGTAGCTTGTTTTATCTGTTTGTTAAAGATATATCAAACTTATTCTGTAAATGCTTGGGACAATTACCAAAAATTATTACTCATATTAACTTTCTGTAAACACAATCTCTAAATCAAGAATATTTGCCAAGTAAAGCAAAAATAAGGAATACTGTGTAAGTAATATTAATTTATGACAATATATTGTAGGTGTATTTTTTACTTTTAATTCCAAGAAGGGCGTTTTGTAAAAACAGTCAGAGGCAGTATTCTGAATAAACCCAAGCCAGTTAGGTCAGAGGTATTTAAGAGAAATGAAAGCATGTGTCTCTCTCATTACAATCTTTTAATTCCATACTATTACAACTTTAAGAGCGTCTTGACATCAACACAAAATATGATTCAGGACTGTGTGAACACGGGGACCACGAGTTTTATTTTGAATCTTGTTACTAGTTTGATGACAAAGAATGCTGCTGGTGTAAAGTCCTTTCAAGCTTTGGATATTGATCAACAAAATTCTTACAGGTTTTTGTGGTACATCAACAAGATGAACTAATTTGCCTACTAACCTCTATTTTAATATTTAAATTACAATAATACAACAATTAAAAAAGGTCAGTGCTTCTGGTGGCAATGTTCAAGCCACATCAAACTGAATATCTTCTAAAATAAAGATGCAAAAATCTACACTTCAGCATCCAAAGTGCAATACAGTGGTCTTCCGTGAATAAAGGAGCAGTGGCTTACTCACAATAAAAGCTTTGAGTAAGGTAGATTGTTGTCATTTAGGTATCAATTCTGCCTCTTTGATATAAAGTATATCATAAAAGCTTAAACTGATTACAATCTACATTCAACTAAAGTTTCACAATAAACTTAATGGAATGAACAATAAGAATGTACTCAACAGAAATACACTTTCAAACCTAATGAAAAGAATAAAGGACAGAAAGTTTTTTTAAAATAACTGAACATATGTAGTGTGAATTAAGAAAAAAAGGACCCTCTGATTACTTGCACTGTTTTTAATGAACTCAAAGAAGTGTAAAACTTAGTCCATGTCCATTTCTTCAGATGATTTAGGCTGTTGGCAACTATCGTCTAATTTAGTGTCAGAGCTGCCTTGTCCATTCATTGGCCTGTTTTGTTCACTATTAGATTTTCCTTGATCTTTAGACAGTGGTTCTCCTTTGGACTTAGGTTTGTAAATAATTGGACTACATAAACTGTCCAGTTCCTATGAGAAAAAAAAAATTATAGTTACTATGCAAAAAAATGGCCTATGAAATTTATTACAATGTAAAATACATGAAATAACCTGAGTAAATTTATAAAATTGCTCATAATTAGAATATTAAACAACACAATAGTGTACAAGTCAGCATGAATAGTTTCTAATAAGGAAACTTCCTTACATGTTCTTAAAATTTGAAAATAGAGGTGATTTTTTTTTACTGTTTTTTTCTCCCAGCAGAAAAAGCACATACACTGCTCAAAAAAATAAAGAGAAAACTTAAACAACACAATGTAACTCCAAGTCAGTCACACTTCTGTGAAATCAAACTGTCCACTTATGTAGCAACACTGACAATCAATTTCACATGCTGTTGTGCAAATGGAATAGACAACAGATGGAAAGCATAAGCAGTTAGCAAGACATCCCCAATAAAGGAGTGGTTCTGCAGGTGGTGACCACAGACCACTTCTCAGACCACTTCCTCAGTTCCTATGCCTTCTGGCTGATGGTTTGTTTCACTTTTGAATGCTGGCGGTGCTTTCACTCTAGTGGTAGCATGAGACGGAGTCTACAACCCACACAAGTGGCTCAGGTAGTGCGCTCATCCAGGATGGCACATCAATGTGAGCGTGTGGCAAGAAGGTTTGCTGTGTCTGTTTAGCATAGTGTCCAGAGCAAGGAGGCGCTACCGGAGACAGGCCAGTGCATGAGGAGACATAGAGGAGGCCGTAGGAGGGAACAACCCAGCATCAGGGCCGTTACCTCCATCTTTGTGCAAGGAGCGACAGGGAGGAGCGCTGCCAGAGCCCTGTAAAATACCTCCAGCAGGCCACAAATGTGCATGTGGCTGCTCAAACGGTCAGAAGCAGACCCCATGAGAGTGGTATGGGGGGCCCCAATGTCCACAGGTGGGGGTTGTGCTGAGAGCCAACACCGTGCAGGACACCAACTGGCAAATTCCGCCAGGTTGCAGGACACCAAGATTGGCAAATTCGCCACTATGCCCTGTTGCTCTTCCACAGATGAAAGCACTGAGGTTTCACACTGAGCACATGTGTCAGACGTGACAGGTCTGGAGACACCATGGAGGAATGTTCTGCTGCCTGCAACATCCTCCAGCATGACCAGTTTGGCAGTGGATCAGCAATGGTGCAGGGTGGCATTTCTTTAGGGGGTCACACAGCCCTCCATGTGCTTTGCCAGAGGTAGCCTTGACTGCCATTAGGTACCGAGATGAGATCCTCAGGACCCCTTGTGAGACATATTGCTGGTGCAGTTGGCCCTGGGTTCTTTCTATGCACCGACAATGCTAGAACCTCATGTGGCTGGAGTGTGTCAGCAGTTCCTGCAAGACGAAGGCATTGATGCTATGGACTGACCTTGCCTGTTCCCCAGACCTGAATCCAGTTGAGCACATTCGGACATCATGTCTCACTCCATCCACCCAGATTGCCACATTGCACCACAGACTGTCCAAGAATTGGGGGATGCTTTAGCCCAGGTGTGGGAGATCCTCAGGAGACCAATCCGCCACCTCATCAGGAGCATGCCCAGGTGTTACAGGGAGTTCATACAGGCACATGGAGGCCACACACACTTACTGAGCCCATTTTGACTTGTTTTAAGGACATCACATCAAAATTGGATCACCTGTAGTATTTATTCCCACTTTAATTTTGAGTGTAACTCCAAATCCAGACCTCCATGGGTTGCTTGATTTCCATTGATATTTTTTGTGTGATTTTGTTGTCAGCACATTCAACTATGGTAATGAAACAAAGTATTGTTTCATTCATTCAGATCTAGGATGTCTTATTTTTGTGTTCCCTTTATTTTTTTGAGCAGTGTATATTATGATGAACAATTTTAACACTAATAGATTAAGAGAAACCTCTTCCATCAATGGAATAAAAAATGCATGGATCAAACCATATTCTTTTGATTTAAATATACTGGTAAGCTATCATCTGAATTTAACACTTGAGAACTAATTTGGAATAGGGATTAAAGTGCTGGCCTACAAATCAGGTTACTATAAATTCCAGGCCTTCCTTAGGCATGCAAGCCAGCTGGATGATTTGGAGCAATCTCTCTCAGCCCAAGGATAACATCATCATCATGTTTCCATATGAACAGGAATAGCAGATTGAACTATGTCATATCAATTTCTGTGGAAACTTAAGGAATATCTATTTGCTATAATTCTCTTTTGCCAAAATATATTTGTGTCATGATGTCATTTGAAATACTAAGCTATTCTGGGCTAATTCATCCTATTTTTCCATTAGAATAATTCAATCCCAAAGTTAATTTACCTTAGATTTTGCTTTTATTTCTGCCACCTTAATAATAGGATCCTGTGTCAAATTCAGTCTGTGCTGTATATGCATTTTTGAGCTCAACCAGTTCATAGCTTCACTGGCATATTTTTCAACCTTTTCCATATCAACAGGATCAATGTGATCATATTTTTTATCCTACAGAGTAAATATTTAAAATTAGCATTCAACAAGTTAGTTTATCCCATAATACATCATAGAAGAGTAGATTTCATAATGATTTGTTACTTGAACAAAAACATTCTGTTAAAGCCAGATAATTATCCATTTAAAGGAATCTGAAAATTTGAAAATACAGCTTCATTTATTGTTTAGCTTTAGAAATTCCTGTTCCAAAGTGCAGCTGAAGTATTGGTATCACAAGCCCAAATTATCTTATACATTAATGTTGAAAATTAGATTTCAATTTTTCTATACATTTATAGAAAATGTCCATATAATGTGGATTATGAACAATTATTATTAAAAACACATGCTATACCCCACCTTATTTTCATATTCTTCTAGAGTTTTCATAAGCATCTGGAGTTTATTTTCTAAATCAAATAAAGCTTTTGGTCTTTCTTCATATTCCTTATATCTATCATGAATAGGGCCACCAAATTTCTAGAAAAAGTATTGTAGAAGCACTCATTAAAATGGAGAAAAATATAAATGAAGATGAAATATTTTTTAATAATTGATCAGAACTACTTATAAATGACTAGTCACTATATGAAAGAAACCAATATATCACATATGACAGCCAACAAGCCTATATCTTAATTGTGTGGGAATACTAGAATTCCCATTATATGCGAGGTAGTCGAGTTCCTGGCTTAAAGCAGGAAATCCAATGCTTCTGTCTCACATATTCCACTATCGACTATAGCTTGGAATGGCTGCCATTCAATCCTCTGGTAGAAAGGCAACATACAAATTAAACACACACAGTAAAAGGTCTAAAAAATATCTGAGGCTTGACAAGAAAACTAATGCTGAATTGTAAGATTGTAAGGTGGGATAATGATAAAAGTTGCCTGTAGAAAGAAAGTACAGTATAATGTATAGAGGGGAAAATCAACTTTGAACAAAGCAAAGAATAGTTAAGAGGAAAATATGCAGACAGATTCTCATGCAAATACAGGTCATGTGTCTTAAGGATGCTCTAATGGATTAATATGGACCAAATGTTTTGGCTTCCTCAAAAATACTTTACTTGATGGATCCATGACAGAATAAAACATATAACATCTCTGTCAAAAGCTCAATATTTTTAAAGTAGACACCTCTGTTTTAAACATTGTCTATTCAACTGGAATTTCTCATAAAGCCACATTAGTGGCTTCATGTTCTTAGAATGTTTTAATTGTATCTGTAGGTTTGAGATTAAGATTGATCCATCAAATTTAGGGTATAAATTTGTATTTAGGGTATACAGAACTCTTCAAAGAATCTATTTGAAAGGATGGACATCAATATTTGTGTGCTGGAGGTATTAAGGAAATTGAGGATCCTTATCCATATGATATAGCCACGTAATCATTTGGCATCTTTTTGGAACTGTGAATAGATTTATGAAGAAATGTTTAGTATTTAAAATATTTTAATACTTTACATGTTAATGTAATCTTGAATTATGTGCCAAAGCTTTGGTATTTGACTTTATAAAGATCTGTTGAACCTGAGTCAGTCTCTCTCTCTCTCTCCCTCTCTCTCTCTCTCTCTCTCTCTCTCTCTCTCTGTGTGTGTCAAAAATTAAGAAAACAAAAGTATTTCAGATGTCATGGAAAGGCAGTCATAAATGCGTGATCTGTTTTGTAAAAGATATTTTCTACTAATCAATGAATGTAGCAATATGTAAATGACAGATTCTGTGATATTTTACAATATCTTATTTATAATATAGGAGTGAATTTACTGATAAATCAGTCTCCATTGGAATGCTGAAAATGTTAAGGCTACAATCTTGATGATGTAATAAAACAAATGACATAAAAATATGCTTAGCTTATTGAATGGCTACATGACCTGCTTCAATGACACTTTAAATGCAAATGACCAGCTGTTTGCAAGGAGTCTAAATCCTTCCATTCCCCACCATCCAATCAGAGTTGAAGAAGCTTCTTGGATGAGAAGCAAAACATCTTCAAAGATAAACAAAGTCCAGTTGCCTCTTGAAAAAGCACCACTGGGACAATGGAAAGCTTACTTTCATTTCCTGAAGTTTTTCCACATATACATGTTTTGGTTGGTCCTCTCCATCTTCATAAAGCCAGTTTTCTATATCCTCTAACATTAACGTTATTTTTCTTGAATCCTAGAAGCAAAATAGAACAACATATAGTTCAGTGATTTTTATCGTTTTAAACTAGTGAAAAAATAGAAACAGTAATATTCTGCTACTTACACTGAGTTATAGTAATAAAATTATATAACCAAAACATCTTTTGTAAGCTCTTATTTCTACACCATTAAGAATAAATAACTGTAACTGCAATGCTATTTAATATTTTAAAAAAGTAAATAGGAGGCAAATAATACATCTATTAGAAGCGTGTAAGTATATGGTATAAAGTATATGGTATAAAGTGTTTTCTTGGTTTTAGTTATTTCAGGAACATCATAGTCTAGCTTTAAGTCCCTCTTCCACACATTCTGCATCAATGCTTGTGGTAAATGTTAATAGTTAGGCAAATCTAATATAAACTAGATCTAAATCTAATGGTTAATTTATCAGCAACACAGGTAGACTGTAATTCCATTTAAGGTTTTGTCATAGAAATATCTAACTGGTTTAATTCTATACATAATAATGAAAATATATCTGGAATTTTCTATATTTAAGTCTGTATTGGGAATACACCCTACTTTCCTTGCCAAAGTGTGTAGAAGGAGATTTTAATAAATGTAATATCAATGTTTATATTTCTGTAGGTATATTGTAACACTAAGAACATGGAAATTAAAAAATTGAAGCAGACATTAAAACAAGATAGTTTTAATAACTTTGTTTGAATGCTTAAACAAGCAAAGACAATTTTAATGTAATGGATTGAAAACACCCACATATATGAATATGTTCTTAAAAAGTTCAGCGTTTACCAAGAGAATGAAGGATTGTAATCAAAGGAAATCCTGCCTGCTATCCCACCAGTAATTCATGTAGAGGTGAATGAATTCAACTATGATGAGAAAGATTATTTTTTATTCCCTCCTGCTTTTTCTTCTGATTGATGCTCCTGCTACCAGAATGGAACATTTCAATAAATTATTCTGCCCAATACAATGGAAACGACGGTACTAAAGGAGAAGCAAGGAAGGCTTGATCCTTGCTTCTGGTCTTGAATGCCTGCCAGGCAGTAAGGAAGGCAACAATGTCCCTGAAGGCCTCCAGGAATATAGTTTAATGACTATACTTTAATCATTAAAACAGTAATTTTATTTTCATTTTCTTCTTTAATAGCTTTCAGTGTAACTTTTAGTTTAATGGAGATCCATCCATAGTCTATCTTAATGTGTCAGTGAGGAGAACACCTTGAAGGATTAGAAACTTTTAAGTAATAAAATGGAGAAATTTAACAATCTTTCCTCCCACCCACAAAAAAAAAGAAAGAAAAACACCTCAAAAGCCATAGATCGTTAGAAATTTATGATGAAATCTAGTAAAGTCTAGGAGCGTTTGAACTGATTTATAAAGTAAAATAGTTATAATCAATAGAACCTCAAATTTATCTTAATTAATTTATCCCATTGGTTTTAAAGGGTTATTGACAATATAATTAGAAATATAACTGGAATCAATTCACTGCAATGTTTTATTACAGATACAGCCATTTTAATACTAATGTTATTTTAAAGGACTTTATTATGTTATAGTTTCATGAGAATTCTTACATCTTCAGTTATGAATTTTTCATAGACACCACAAAGCTTATCTCTCAAATCATACACATATTCTTCAACAGCATTTTTCGCATCGTTTTTCTCCTTCTCCAGAATATCTTGCATTATCATCTTCCGCTGCAGCAGAAAAAAGAATTCAGATAACTTAATCACAAATATAAAACACACTTGATTTTTTTCTTGAAAAACATCTATATTCTTTCACCCCAAATTACTGGATTTACAAGTAACAATTAGAACTATTTTTTCTTTTCTGCACTGATACGATTGTAATTATTTCACATCTATGGCTCAAGATTTCTGCAGCTGCTTACCTCATTTTCAATGTAGCAATTAATAAGATCCTGGTCAACCTGTCTATATAAGTTAACATGGATTGGCAGATCAATGCACTTGATCTTTGTTTTGCTTGACTGATTTGCATCAATCTTGTCTCCTGAAGCAGTCTGCAGAATAAGAAATTAAATTATGTTTCATTGCACATAAAGATAGAAATCTGCTGAAAAAAATAAATTCACCCTGAAGTGTTTTAGATTCGCAACCAAAGACCAGTCCACACATCAATTTCTTCAAAGGTTATATACGACAAACATCCACCCTACTTCTACATAAATAGGAATCTTTTTAACATACAGTCATGTGAAAAGGAAAGTATATCCTCTCTGAGTTTAATGGTTTTACAAATCAGGATATAGTAAAAATCATCTGGTCCTTAGCCGTTTTCAAAAGTAAGAAATACAACCCTAGATGAAAAATTCCTTGACATATTACACCATTACAAAAGAAAGCCAAATGGAGAAGCCATGTGTGAAAAACTAAATACACCTTATGATTCAATAGCTGGTAGAACCACCTTTGTAGCAATAACTTAACTATTTTCTGCATGACTTTATCAGTTTCTCACGTTGTGAAGAAATGTTGGCCCATTCTTTTTGACCACGTTGCTTCAATTCAAAGCTCTTCTGAAGTCCTGCCACAGCATCTCTCATGAGGTCTGGATTTTGGCTGAGCCATTGCAATTCCTTGACTCTTTTCTTTTTTCAGTCATTCAGTTGAAGATTTGCTGTTGTGCTTGGGATCATTGTTCTGTTGCATGACCCAGTGTCAGCTAGCTTTAACTCTAGACAGATGGCCTCACATTTGACTCTAGGATACTTTGGTATACAAAGGAGTTCAAAGTTGCCTCGATAATTACAAGGTGCCCAGGTTTAATGGCCATAAACAAGCCCAAATCATCACCCCTCTACCACTGAGTTTGATGATTGGTATGAGATGTTTGTGCTGATATGCTGTGTTTGGTTTTCGACAAATGTGGCACTGTGCGTTATGGCCAAACATCTCCACAGACATCTCCATAGTCTCGTCTGTCCAAAGGACAGTGTTACAGAAGTCTTGTGATTTGTTCAGATGCAACTTTGCAAACCTAAGCTGTGCTGCCTGCCATGTTGTTTTTAGTAAGAAGAGGCTTTCTCCTAGCAACCCTTCCAAACAAATCATACTTTTTCAGTCTTTTTCTAACTGTACTTTAACATTTAATGTGCAAACTAAGTCCTATATAACAGAGTTCCCCAACTTTTCTGGTTTTGTGGAAGCCAGCAGTGGGGGAAGGGGATTGTTTTGTGCAAGTGGCAGGCAAACACACACAAGCAGCATCTTTTGTGCAAGTGGTATGCATGTGTGCCCGCCACTCATGCAAGTGGAGCACATGTGCACATGCTTACCCTCTGCTTACGCATGTAGGAATGCACTGCATTCACCTGCCATTTCCACAGCCTGGTTGTAAACAGCTCACGGCCCACCAGTGGGCCGTGGCCCAGAGAGTGGGGGCCCTGTTGTAGAATCTGAGAAATAACTCTTGGACTTTTTGTGATTTCTCTGACCATTGCATGGTTTGAATTTGGGGTAAATTTGCAGGTATATCTACTCCTGGGAAGACTGGCAACTATTTTGAATGTGTTACCAGTTGTGAATAATTTTCCTCACTATAGAATGCTTGGCTTTGAATTGTTTGGAAATGGCCTTATAACCCTTCCTAGATTGATAGGCAGTAACAATTGCTGCTCTTAAGATCATTACTGATATTTTTCCTCTGTGGAAACAGAGTCTCTGTGTGGGACACCAGCAAACTCATAAAACTTCAGCTTTTATATAGGCAGTCTTACTTGCTGATGATTGATCAAGCTGTTACTAAGGGCCCGGTCCCACTGCACTTACACATGCAAAGAGGATGTAAAATGTTAAAAAAAGCTTGCATTCCGTTGGAAAAAGCCTATGCATCCGTTGTGTACTCACTGCATACGTGTTTCATACGCTCTAACAATCCGTCGAGCATCCGTTCACTGCGATTTTTCAATCCGCGCAAGAAGTTTTGAGCTGCACAAAACTTTGTGACGGATGAACTTTCAGCCGCATATGTACATCCGCGACATATACGGGCAACGTCCACTGTATCCTCTCTGCATCCTTCGTCGCCGTCCTTCAACTCACATCTGCTGAGCTGAAAACGGAAAGAGGGAGGAACCATAGGTACACGAACGTCTACACAGCGTTAGTAGCACAGCCAATTAAAAGGATGTAAGCATATCATCTCGTATATAAAGTATTCAAAATGGAACAAAACGTTTGGTATCTGGGATGTATCTCGGATATTTTTAGGATGTCTGGAGTATGTCCAGAGTATGTAGAAGGACACCTAGCTAGACAACCGATATTTTCTATAAAAAGGGGGAGAATTCATCTGGATCTCAGTATGAGTCCAGCAGCGTAGTGTACAGACCTCTTCACCCTTGTCTTGGTCTTCACATAATCCCATTGTTCTCCACGCACGGATGACACCACAGTCCATATGATA
Organism: Laticauda laticaudata; assembly: GCA_004320025.1. NCBI lineage: Eukaryota > Metazoa > Chordata > Lepidosauria > Squamata > Elapidae > Laticauda > Laticauda laticaudata. Next base: position 6,461 of record BHFT01034626.1, on the reverse strand, counting down.
GTGTGGCTCATTCATTTCACGCAGAACGAAACCCGTTCAGGACTGTTTCAAGTTTTTTTACAGCAGAAGAGAAGAACGAGAACGTCCAAGAGCTGTGTGGGTCCGAGGATGATCGTGCCGAAGAATGGAGTTTGGACTGTATGAACCAGTTGATGGTAAGCGAAGGAATGAAGAACCCTCGTGCATCCATCACTTTCATGAGGATGCACCAGCCATGTTTGATGAACTTGTAGAATGTCTGAAGACCGCAGGTTGAACCAAGTAAGCCACCAAACTTCTGTCGCCAACGCTGGACGCCTGAAGGTGGACTGACTCTGCTGCACATCAGATATGCAGTATGCTGTAGGGTGCACACACCAGTCTCAGAAAGTGTCAGAGAAGTGGTAACAGGATCGGTTGAAGAATAATGTGGGGGAAGCTCTCAGTGTGCCCACCACTGAACAAGCTGGAGAAAACTTGCAGAAGAGTGGTATCAGAGGTGGAACTTTCCCACATACCGTTGGAGCCATAGATGGGAAAGCACGTGGCCTGCAAAGCTCAACCAGCCAACTCAAGGTCCACTTTTACAACTACAAGGCTTCTTCAGTATATCCGCTTTGCATGGTTGAATGCTGACTACAAGTTCATAAATAGCATCGATCTTCAGGCACACGGGTCAGCTTCAGATGGCCAGGTATAACGCTAGTGAACTCAAGGATGGGCTGGAACGCAACCTCAATCATGGGTTTTTCCAGGCCCAGACCCCTCCCAATGACACACAAGATGTGGCCCTATCTTCATCGTTGGTGATGACGCGTTCTCCTCAGAACCTACCTCATGAAGCCGTACATGTTTCAAATACCAGTCACGTAGAGAGAATCTTCAAATACAAGGCTGTCCAGGGCAAGACGGGTGGCGGAGAACGCCTTTGGCATCGCTGGGCCAACAGATTCCAGATACTTCTCATCACCATGCAGCATGACCCAGAGACTGTGAGGAGGCATCGTGGAAGCCTTGCTGCATCCTGCACCAACCTCAATGCACACCCGCTACCCCCTTCCCAGTGTTGAGACAGACTTGTCAACCCTCACCAAGGAATGGGACATGGAGCCTGGTGAATGGAGGCAAGGATGTAACTGTACCACTGTGGATATACACACAAGGCCCGCAACAGAGCTTTCACGGGGAAGGGAAGCCAGTACAGCGCAACTACTGAGACACAGTGCAACCTCCCCAGCTGGAGCACGTGGAGTGGCAAGAAACAGGATGATAGATGATAATGGATGCTTCCTTGAGGCTGTCGCATAACACTGATGAGATTGTGCCATTATGTTGAGTGGTCTAACAATGAATAGGGCATTGATAAGAGCTTTGTTTATTTTAAAATGTGTTGATCAATGAATATAATTGTTATTGAATAATAAAGGTCCATATGTGTGGCAGCTGGGATGGACCATAACAGTCCACTATGGTTGCACTGGGAGGTTTACTCTATCCCACAACTATCCTTAATCTATCCCACAAGCATGCAAGGCCTTTAACCATTTTGTCAAAGTTTTCACCAACACTTTATTAAGTAAAAAAAATGAACCAAGTAAACAAAGTGTCTTAAGCAAGGAATACACTTTATACTTCTTAGTTTAAACTTTATGACTTTAATTAAATAAGCAAAATGAACCAAGGTAAACTGTAATTTTTTTTTTAAGTGTTCTTAAGCAAAGATAACCTTTATTAACTTCTTTAAGTAAGCTTATGACTTTATTAAATAAGCAAAATGAACGGCAAGTAAAGTGTCTTAAGTCAAAGATAAATTAACAGTGAAAACAACTCAGTCTCTGACACTATTCTCAGTCACCCTTGAGTCATGTCCATGGTCTCAGCTGTTAAGCGGACAGGGACTGTGGAGGTGCTTGGTTGAGTGCTGGTCTGAGGCACATTGGGGTGGCTTGCCCCGAGAGTACAACAGGGGATGGTGTGTTCAGGAAGCTCTCCAAGAGCTGACTCAGTCCCGAGGTTTGGAGAGGCCCTTCATCAGCACCTGAATGTGAGGCACAAGACTGATGACAGATTGGTCCGTTGACGGCTTGGCTGTGGGTGGAGGAAGGAGGAGTGGTAGTGGGGCTGTCTTGGTCTGCAACTGGGTGAAGTGTGGCGTCTGTGGCGTCTGATGAACTGGCCTGGACTGGGAAGTTTTCTGCTTCTGCTCTGGAAAAGTCTGGTAGTCCAAGCCTTTGGTAGATGAGGGGCTGTTGAACGCCATGGAAGGGCTGTGACAATCGCCTGGGGTGGAGGAGCCAAGACCTGGGACTGGGTAGGAGCAGCTTCTGCTGTGCTTGAGGATTTGTGCAGAAGTGCTGTGATCTTCTGCTTCATCACTGGTAACTGGGCCTGCAGGCAGGTCCCTAAGGGTGTGGCTCATCGTAGGTGGATGAAAGGTGTTCGCGGCCCGAGGTCTCTGTCCGAAAAGTGGGCCCCAGGCTGAGAGAGAAGTTCTGTGCTGGTCCTTGATTGTAATCCCTGATCTCCCAACAAAACACTGTGGTCCTGGCCCTCCAGTCTGCCTCTCTGCCTGCATCCTCAGGAGCTGGGGGTGGGGGCGGGTTGGGCCTTCTGGTGGCTGCTGCTTCTTCCTCCATTTGTGACGCAGGGCGTCATCCACGGATCCTTCAAGTGCCGGCATTTGGGGAGTGCAGCTGTCAGGAGAGTCTCTGCTGTGGGGCCTCTGAAGACACCTGCCTGGACAGGGTAGCTGGCTCCTGGCTGGAAGAGGACTGGCTGTTCTGTGGGCTGTCTGAGGGAGAGGGGTCTCGGAGGGGCTGCTCCTCAGTGATGCATCTCAACCCTCCAGGAAACTGCATATTGGCCATGATGTAATCTCCGGTCAGTAAGTGACAGCGGCCTGCCCGGATTTTCTTGAAGGTGTACTTGCCATACCAGGTGTGCATGGCTTCCACCATCCCCAGGAGTACATCTGTAGTGTAGCCAGGCCTGTCTGCCTTGTCTCTCCAGCTGCCTGCTTCTTCTTGGTGTCCAATACAGTTCCTGTGGCCCTTTCTTTCCAGAGGTACTCGTTCTTCCCTCAGCCATTCAGCACCTCATCCTCATGGTCCTCGGAACGGTTATAACTGTTTCTTTCTCCCTTCTCCTTCACCTTTGCCTCTTCTTGCCTCTGCCAGGGGCTTCAGCAGGGCCTTCAGGGGCTTGAGCAGCAGGGGCCTTCAGGGCTTGAGAGTGCAGCCTCGAAGCAGCAAGGGTTTGAGGGGCCTGAGGGCCTTGGGGCGGTCCACCACAGCAAGTACAGCAGCAGCAGCAGCAGCTTCCAAGAGTCAGTGCGGGGTGGGATGCTGGTTCTGGCCTTCATTCAACCTTGCCAGGGCTTGAACAAGTAGGGTACGGGCTCCTCTTCTTCCCTGACTTACGAACCATGGTGTTCCTCAAGATGTTATGTGGCAGCACGTCTTTCCCCTGTATGCTGAGTGCAAGCATGCTGTAAAAAAAAAAAAAACATCCTTTTATATCCGCGGAGCTGACCGCATATTCATACTCCCGCGTACGCAGTGAACGCTTTGCATCCAATATACATCCGCGCGGCATCCCCTTAGTTTTCTATAGGCGTCCGTGATGCAATCCGCTTCATCTGTGCTATGTATCTGCCTTCCGCTATGCATCGCTTTGAAATTCTCCTCCTGGAACCCCTTCGGCGGTGTCAATCCGCTTCGCATCTGCTAGGTCTTCCTATGAAACATCCGTTTAACATCCCGCTACATACTACCCAAGTCCGTTCTTTTCCGTTCTGTTATGCCAATTTTTGCCAACTTTTTGGAGGCGGAGTGACAACGGATGGAGCCACCCCCGAAATTTTGCTCGTCCGTTGTGTCCTTTATGCATACGTTTTGCGTCCGTCGGCCAGTGGGACCGGGCCTTTAGTCTCTTTATCCTTATGGAAGCAGTAAGGATGTACTTTACGAGCTTTTCACACATGGCTTCTTCAGTTTGGCTTTCTTTTTAGAAAATAAATGACAAAGAGTGATGTGTATTGTTCATCTGAGGTTGTATTTAATTTTAAGAACTGATAAGGACTAGATGATTTTTGCTATGTCCTGATAAGTAGAAACCATAGAACTCAGAGTATATTTCCTTTTTCACATGACTATAAGTGAAAATGCCAATATGTCAAAACATGGCACACTATTTTCAGAGTATTTTTTAACATTCCCTAGCACTATCAAAAGACAGAGAGTCCTAACATTAGAATCCTATTTTATCATAATTTCATACATACCTTTCCTTCAGTACCTATATGATCAGTTTCCTCATCTGTTTGACTTTGTTCTATTTGGCTCTTTTGATTACCATCATCTTGATCAATCTGTATTTTAGCCTATAAAATAGAAGTTTTTAATTCCACACGATACTTTATAGAAAGTTTTATTATATTTGTCAACTCGCAGTAGTTTTTCTCAATCCAACAAGGTAATCCAGTAAAAATGATTTCAAAATACAAATCAATGGTGGTAAATTTTGTTTATTTTTATTTGTCACATTTTATAACCACCTATGTTCCTCATAAAAGGACTCTGTTCTTGAGATACACTATGCCCCTACCTCCATGGTTTTAAGAAAAAAAATATTGAGTTTATTGGGTGGGGGGGCAATGTGTGTGTGCCTTTGAATCAGTCATAACTTCTGGCAACGTAATGGACAAATCCATGCAGTTGTTTTAGCAATACTTTTGGAATAGTTTGTTACTGCCTTTTTAATAAAAGGTTATTCAGTTCCTTTAACATGATTACTGTAAGGAAGTGTTCATGACTGATAAATAATTGTGGCTATGAAATTCAGTCTAATTACTTAACAATACAATTCTAATTATATATTACTGAGATTCTACTTATACTAATCAGATATTAAAAGTAAAACAACCCTCTTCAAACAAAATGTAATTGCATTTACAACAAAGAACACTTTAAAATGTTCTATAAATAATAAAGGATGGAGTTTATTGGAAAAGAATCATAAAATCTTAAATGAAATGAAAACAGTCAACAGAATAATAGGGTAGAAACTTGAAAATAATCCCTAGAATTAACACCTTATTACTGTAAGAATTCACAAGCTTGAGGCAGAACATCATTATTTATTTATGAAAATGTATATTTCCCCCCCACCCAAAAAAATCACTCTCAATGACTGGGTGGCTTACAAAGATAAGTGGTGGTTAGAATGCAGTATTGCAGGCTAACTCTGAGCAGTCTGGAGTTCAGTCCTGCTGGGGCTCAAGATTGACTCCGCCTTCTATCCTTCTGAGGTCAGTAAAATGAAATTGTTGGGGGGAATCTGCTGACATTATAAACAGCTAAGAGAGTCTAATTGCTATTAAAAGCACAGCATAAAAACAATAAAAAGCAATCAGCCCTTCCCAATAACAGTCAATTACATGACTCCATTCAATTAAAAAACCTTGATGCGCTGCACCCCACTCTGGGTTCCCCAAGCCATATATCATGCTTCTAGGATTTAAGTCAAAAATTATTCCAATATTTTTCAATAGTTTATTTTTAACGTACACAGGCACCATTATTATGCTCAATTGCTAGCCAACATATGAAGTGGAAACATTTTTCCTATAATTATAAAGTACTTATATTTTTATAGGGACATACAACATAAATAATAGAATGATCCAGGAAAAGTCACTGCTGTTTTGCAGTTGCCAATATGCACTACATGAGTAGTCCTATATGCTTTGAATCGGGGGGTTGTTGTTTTTTTGCTTCAACCCCCCCCCCAAAATGTTAAGACGTTAATAACTAGTATACCTATTAGAAAATCTACCATCTTTTATACCCTACTGTATACTCAAAAAAGTACCCAAAATTTAGATTTTGCTATCTTCTGCTTACTGAATGCAATATACTGTATTTCACTTCCATCTCAGAGTAGAGAGGTTGCATCTTCACTTATGAAAGGTATCAATACTCTTCAACATATCAGAAAATAGTTAGCAAATATTTGAGAGGAACCAAGGCTTAGGCATTAAAATGGCTACATTATTATCCTTTCAACTCCTTATCTACTTTGTTACTCACATTTGCATTAGCAATATTCAATTTATAGTATTTTTTGTTGCTTTGGCATGCTTCTAACAGATTTGCTGTAAATTTGTTTAAATTAACGGTTGTAAAACTTCTATGGAAGTTAAGGAGACATATTTACAAATAACTAAGCATATGTATAGTTTTATAAGAGTTTCTCAATATTTAATATCAAAGATATAACGTATATACTCGCATATAAACCAACTTTAGAACGCTTTTTTTTCCCCCAAAATTTGGGGGTCGGCTTATATGCGAATAAATCTGGCTGTCCGACTTCGTCCGATGAGAGCCAAGACTCTCATTGCCTTCGCTGGGCAGCGGCTTTGCGCGATGAGAGCCAAGACTCTCATCGCCTTCGCCGGGCAGCGGCTTCGTGCGATGAGA